>JAIUZE010001641.1:0-92860 GCA_022085475.1 Heliosperma pusillum
AAGGAAAACGAGGTTGAGGAAGAGACAAAGCAGATAGTAGAGTTATGAAGATATCTGAGTAAGAAAGAAAGTACGAGCTTGTAATTTCTTAAAGATCAATCTTGACAAAAACATTCAAGAATGGAAATGAAAAGGAATGATAGCACAAGTAAAGGTTTAAGGTTTAATCCACAAAATTTCTCCTTTCAGACTTAGGGTGATAGTAAAGCAACTCATCCCAAACAAAGGTCTCTTACAAGGGACCATCGTACCACAATCCTCAAAGTAAGGTACACCTAGATTTAACAAATCGATTACAACCCAATTCATCCATCCTTTCATATCACACGGATTCCCAATTGCGGAATTGCAACTTAGGCATAATAACATTCTCTCAACTCCATAATTTGACACATTCCCAAAGGTTTCAAAAACCGAAGAACCAATAAGGAAATCTCCATACCAGTCTCTTTTCAACTCCTAAGGCCACAAAGTAGAACACCGAACAAAACGTCATTATCAACATCATATAGCCCACGAGTTCAATTATTAACAAAGTACGACCTCAAGTCAAACATCATCATTAAAATCCCAAGGTATTTCCATCATAACTCACATCATAATTCTCAAGTAATATGGTTCAACTTACAACGAAACCTTACTACTTCAAACGAATCTCAGATGCCATAAGATAAGATCATATCTTTAAATCAAAGAACTATTGCCAAAAGCTTTTCCACCAAGCCTATACTCACAAACAATGGGTATGACATCCATAAAAATGTTACAAGAGGAAGGTAAGGATACCAATGGTAAGAGGGAGGAACTATCAAGAATAATTTCCAAGAGGCAAACAAGTTGGAAGAGAAAGAAGCACCTAAATAGAAGGAAGAGAGCATAATATAATAAGGACGAGAGAATTCATAGACGAGGAAGAAATACACTTTAATTAGGCTTGTAAATCTTCAAATCTTCGGTAGAGGATACCTCTTCTAGGTAACACAATGATCCACCTCAAAACGGTAGATACAAACAAACATAACATCACTCAACACAATCAACAAACAAGTTAGAACCTAACAAACATCAAGTACACCAAAGACTACCACCTTAGGTCCTTAAGTTTACCCATCTCTCATTGATTATTTCAAGGTCAAGTAATTTAAGTTTAGGGTTCACGTGTGTGCGTCGGGAGCGTTTAAGCTCTGATACCAACTGTGACAACCCTCGGGAATGCGGAAATATAAAACATACAAGCATGTGAATTATATAGCGGAAATATGAAGTTTTTAAAACTTTTATACATGCAAGAAGAAGTATACGAGGAGTGTCAAATGTTACAAACCAAAGTACGAAATAAACAACAACAAGAGACGGAGTCTCTCCAAATGTTAACAAAGTAAAAGTGTTTAGCAAACAAGCTAAAATCGTCTAGAGGTGAAACTTCCAGGGACAACGCCCGCTAGCTCACACCCGAACCCAAAAATACCAATAAAAAAGCCATCCATGTAAGCAACCTGTTCATCCATGAAAAACATGAATGCCACAATCAGTGGGGAGTAACTCCGGGTTCTCCCAGCCATATCACATTAAACGTACATCAAAGGAAATACAAAAGTAGAATCATGCGTATATAGATATACATGTGAAATACGATAAGAATAGATAGGCAATTCAATATATAATGATAAAAGCATATGGAATACAAATCCGAATCCATCATGTTATACAAGGACTCGGGGAAGACACTCTTAGGCAACCGAATACGCTCACTAGGGCTTGCATCTCACCGTTAGCGGTATAAGTTTGATAAGATTGAGACTCGACAAACAAACCATGCCAAGTCATGCAATGATCATGAATAATTAATCATGTAATCACGCATCCAAATACAAAGACACAAAGAACATGGAACATCTCTCACGGGAAAATGAAACGCACTAGCACCGGTGTACATGGCAAGTATGATTAAAAGGCACCACGGGATTAAAATTTCCTGAACGTGACATACATCGATGATACATTTTCGTTATGTAGACTAATTCCTCCTGGTAGCACGACGATAATACTATGGTCCTAGTCTAAACTGGCCAAGATTCTGCGGAAGATACCATTTCCGATTCGACATGCGATAAACGTTTCGCATCCAAGACTCGGGCTTACAATATATATGCCGAGTACCCCAAATTAGGTAGATCAATTCACGAAAGAGGCGGAAAAGAGCTCAAGCCTCATAACAAGCGGTACGATACATGCAAATAACACCACCTCGCAAGTACACAACATTTGACGGCCGGGTCGATCAACGCATAGCGTTCAACTCCCAACAACGTCGTCGTATGCCCACTAACACATGCATTTAAGCAGTAGGATACCTCTCCGTTCCGACATTCCAGCCTTACGAACGGGAAGGTAGCCAAGGGAATGAGAGTACCAAGCACAAGACAAAATAGTGCTCAAACCGTATCATTTGTAAAAACCGACTCAAAGTGGGACATACCAACCAAAAACCATCACAAAACATGTGATACAAGCGAATGAAATATCATATATTCAAAACATTAATATTATAAGTCACTACGTAAAATTATACGATAAACGAACGATCGGAATTATTATAAATGAAAACCGTAAACAAGAAATACAAACAAAGACCAGCAGGTGTCAGCCGGTCAGGTGGACCGGCTGCCGGCCACCCGGCTAAGGCCAATAATCATATGAAAACCAAATTGAAAATACAGGGTGTCCCAGCCGGTCAAGGGGACCGGCTGCCGGCTACCCGGCTGGGACCAAAGGATCATGAGAAAAACAAAGGGGAAAGTGATATAAGCATGATATAAATGTAACATTGATAAACATGAAACAATACATGATTACATATGCATTAGACAAAGTTTAAGAAGCATAGTAAATAGGAAACATAGATCTTATCTCAAAACAACAAGTTTGGAAACTAACTAAAACAAGGGTCCACTTCAAACGGTCATAAATAGCGTTATAGATATGCAAATGCAGAAATTCTAAGTTGAGGTGATAGCTTATCCTCTTACGGTTCCAACGATAGGTCACAAGCCCAAAACAAGCAAGTAACGAAGGAGATATGATCATTCTACGAAAAAGGGTCGGTGCAGTGAGTCCCAGCCGGTCAGTTGGACCGGCGGCCGGGTACCCGGCTGAGAACCCATTCACCCGAGAACAACAAGTCTTCTATCATCCATTTTCAATTATCATAAATAACTACTATCAACTATCAATAATCATTAATTATCATCAACAATCATCAACACAACACTCATCATCAACAACACAAGTTCTATGAATACTAATCCTATTCCAAATACGATTACTAACATAGAAAACACATTAAAACACGTAAATGATATCGAGTAACCCTTCACCGTTACCTTTTTGCGTCTTTAATCGATTTCTAGAAAGTCTCCACCTACAATTAGATAACAAAAGATGAATATAATTCACCTTGAGAAAGACGGATAATTTAAAAAGCGAGAAAGACGGTAATTTTAGTACCAATACGGATAGAGGAAGATAAGAGGGGAAGAATAAGACGAACTTACGTGAATTTGAGCGAGAAATGAGCGAGTTATGACGATTTTAAGATTGGATGATTATGGAAGCTAGGTTTTGATTGGGTTTTGGGTTTCTTAGAGAAGAAGGAAGTGTTTGAGTTGTGAGGAATGAAAATAGGTTATGAGGGAGTATGAGATGGGTTAGTGTAAAAGTCAACAAAAAGTCAAAGACGACTTAAGACGGGATTCTCATGAAATCTCGCGTAAAACCCAAATACGAACTCGGAAATTCTAAATTCGACTCGGAAAATTAAATTCCAAATTAAAACTAAAATTCGCTGAAAAGTATCCGTAAAAATATTTTTACTATTTAAAATAGGGTACATTTGCGGGTGTTACAAACAGTGTAACCATGTTCAGACAAAAAAGTTGTAACAAAATCATCACCAAAGTTTCTTGCACATCTAGGTCTCTTACTTCTTCTAGTTTCAGCAGTATGATCAATAGAAGTGCTACTACTAGCATGTGAAGATAAATCAGTAGATGCAAAAGGTAAACTAGGAGATGATACAACATTCTTCTTTAATGGAAAAACATGCTCAAAAAATTCAGCATCTCTCGCTTCAGATATAGAACGATCATTCAAAGACATGAATCGATAAGGAGAGCTATTTTGAGCATAACCAATAAACACACAATCATAGGTTCTTGGTCCAACGGTAGGTCTCCTAAAATCAGGTAGGCCTACTTTAGCCAAACACCCCCATACCCTAAGAAAGCTCAGGTTAGGAGGATAGCCCTTCCAAATCTCGTAGGGTGTCTTATCAATTTTCTTATGAGGTACACGGTTAAGAATATGACAAGCAGATAAAATCGCTTCCCCCCACATATCGTCAGAAAGACCAGAACTTAAAAGCATAGCATTCATCATTTCTTTTAATGTTCTATTTTTCCGTTCAGCTACTCCATTAGACTGAGGTAAGAAAGGTGGACTAGACTCATGAATTAATCCATTTTTCGCACAGAAATCGATTAAAAAGTTGGACCCGTACTCGCCTCCTCTGTCAGACCTTACCCTTTTGATTTTTCTATCGAGTTGATTTTCGACTTCATTTTTAAACGTTATAAACGATTGTTCAGCCTCATCTTTAGTCCTAAGCAAATAGACTCTAGTGTATCTCGAACAGTCGTCTATAAAAGTGATGTAGTAATTTTTATCGCCTCTACTCGCAGTGCTTTTAAAATCAGCTAGGTCGGTGTGAATTAATTCAAGAAGACTCGTATTCCTAGTTTTGACAGGTTTACTAGGTTTCTTTGTGAATTTAGCCTCAACGCAACTAGCACATTTCGAGAATTCTTTATTTGTTAAACTCAGAATTAAACTCATTGTGTTAAGTTTTTTAATATAGTCAACATTCACATGACCTAATCTACCATGCCAAACATCAATAGACTCAGCGATATAAGCAGAAGTAGATGCAATATTATTAAAAACTGAATCAGAGTTCAAAACAAATAAACCCCCAGAGAGATAACCCTTGCCCACAAAATCCCCATTACGCGCCATTACAACCTTGTCAGCTTCAAAAACAAGCTTCAAACCAGCTTTGTTTAATAAAGCACCAGACACGAGGTTTCGACGCAATGAGGGTACATACAAAACATTAGTTAGAGCAATAGCAATAGAATTATTCAGAAAACAAGCTAAAACAACACAAATTGAGCCAAGGACATACACTTAGAAGTTTGCTCTGTTTTTATTTGGACTGAATACTGAAAGAAGAAGATAGAACCTTAACCAAAGCACAAAGCCAATGGTTGAGGGTTGAACCTTGATCCCAGCACACAGCTAAGGGTCTAAGCTCACTTCCAAGCACAATGCAATGGGAGTTTTCTCAAGCACACAGCCAAGAGATGATAACAGAAACAAAGGTTTCAGTTTTTGTGTTTACTTCAAGTCTGCCTTTCATTCATTAGAAACAAGCCTTATATAGGCAATAGGATTACATCTTGAACGTCCAAACACATCTAAGGTTAGTAATGATCCTCAAAAGAAAACAAAATAACAACTACAAACTGATACAAACTGAAATAAAGTAAACAACAGAAAAACAGTTCTGAAAGAGACAGGTTTCTTGTTGCCTTGCTGCTGCTTTATTATATGGTACATAGTGGACTTTTTGCTTGGTGTTTTGGTCCTAAACTGGAGTAGTATTAGTCCCCAAAGTCTGAGCAAAAAGCCCTCGAATCTACTTGGCCAAAAGAAGAAACTTTGATAGGGACAGCGGAACTGCTCCTGGATAGGTGAGAACTGGACTGGTGAACTTAGCTCTTGTTTTGAGAGGTGTTCCTGGCGTTTTCTGAGGAAGGTTCCCTGGACAAAAAGGTAGTAGACCCTCCCTAGAACCAAGCCCCATAGTTGGTTTGAAGTTCCTAAGCTTGAAAGTTACCCTGAGACCCTTCCCAAGTGCTGCTGCTGACTGAATTTCCTGAGGTTTTGTTGGCTTGTTTTGTGAGTCTGTCTTGTGTCTTGGCTAGCCCTGGCTCGTGTCATGGCTATCAATGGCTCGTGTTATGGCTTGTTTGCTTGGGCCTGGACTATACAAAGCATTAAGATAGTTTTTGACATAGGGTGAGGTTGATATTGGATCATGGTTGGACTTATCATAGGTTGGCTGGTCTTGTCTTTGAGCTTGGCATTGAACTCCTGTTGCAACCCCTCCTTCTTGAAAAAGATTTGCCCTCAAATCCTCTTCATCCTCAGAGTCCTCCTGATAATGACTTAGATCCCCCACATTGAATGTCCCATGCACCCCATAATCTCCTGGTAAATCTATCTTGTAAGCATTAGGTCCTACCCTTTCAAGCACCTCAAAAGGACCATCAGCTCTTGGCATGAGTTTGTTTTTCCTTTTCTCTGGAAACCTTTCTTTCCTTAAGTGCAACTGACGAGCTAAAATACGGTGTCATTAATTCCTCAAATTAGCTAGACCAAATAGAAATTTATAAAACCTTACCTAGACTCAAACCAACCTAAATAAAAGGGTAGTAAGGGTAAGAAAAGGATCGAACCCAAGGGAAAGCGGTATTAGCTAAAATAATCTAATCTAGACTCTTGCAAAATATCAATTAACAAAACTAATGACTCTAATCACAAATTAAGGCACTAATTACTAATTAAGACACTAATTAAAACAAAGACTTAAATTAATTACAAACTATGATATTCACAATGGGAAAACATGTGGGAAAACATAATTGGGGGAGTTTGGGTAAAAAGATGAGTTAACATGAAATATGAAATTCTAGTTTAGGCACTAGCACAAACACCTTCAATGCAATTAATCAAATATGTGAGAAATACTTAGTGTAACTATCCCAAGTAACACAACAATTAGCAAAGATGCCTCCTTTCTTCATCTCCTCTTATTTATCTAATACTACCTCCTAAGAAATAGTCAATATGAATTAAACCACCCAAAATTGACCCTTTACAACTAAATCCACACTTATTAAAACATAAGCATAAACAAAGGAGTAAGCTTTAAGCATTCAACCAAAGGATTAAGCTAGAATTATGCAATTCAACATTAAATCATGTAAAAATCACACAACATACAATTTATCACCCAAAAGACTCAAACTTTAAACCAAGTTGGAGTCTTTCAAGTTCACTTCACACATTCAAGCATAGGGTGACAATTTCTACCAAGAACAAGCATTATCAAGTAAACAAAATGTCAAGCTAGTCAAACCAAACATTCATTCACTCAACATAAAAGATTAACATAAACAAATTGCATTAAATAAAGAAGAAGAGGATTATAGAGTCATACAATGCTAAAGGTGTGAACTTGTTCAAATTACACCAAGTAAAGAAAGGATTAGCTACCCATAGTCTTCATATTACAACCAATTTCTAAATAAAAACCAATTACAAGAGCCAAAGTTGAAGAACAAAGTAGAGAATTTCTATGGAAAAATATGATGTTCAATGTTGTATGCTTAGCTCCTCTCTCTCTCTTCAGTTTTCTTCTTATATACCCTTGGTCCGCAAACCTAGGGGCCTTGAAAGGTGGGCTTCCAAAAGACAAGACGGAGAAATGAAGAAATCCCGTGCTGAGAAAGGACGCAGGCTGCGTCCTATGACGCAGGCTGCGTCGTGATGACGCAGGCTGCGTCGAGATGACGCAGGCTGCGTCGTGTACTGCCCAAATTTTCCCTTGCTTTTCCTTCTTGACTTTCGTTGACCCATGGACTTTTGGCCCCACCTTGACTTCCATTGACCCAATGGGTTTGGTCTTCATGCCTTGGTGATTCATTGCTAGCCCACTCCAATTTCCGGGTTTTTGGGTCTCGGGTTTCGGGTTTGACTTTCATTGACTTTCGGGTTTGACTCTCAAAATTGACTCAAATTACTAAATACCAGCATTATTACAAAAACTAAAGTTAACATAAAACAGAGCTAATGATCCGTAAAAAGTAAAATAAAAGACCCTAATATCTATTACTAGACACCACACAAATTGACGTTGTCAAATACCCCCACACTTGGACTTTTACTCGTCCCGAGTAAAACTCGAGATTAGCACAAAAGACACGAGCCAAACAAAGTGTGTGTGTGTGGAGGTAATGACCTCTCTTCCCTCACTACGCCCTTCTCATACTCCCTCTTAAACAAACCACCCATGACAAAACAAAATAAAAAGACTCAAATCTTGTGACACTCTTCTCTCACTCCCCCTCCTTATATCATCCCTCAAGACTAAGACACGACATGCCACCTACTCCGACTCAACTCACCTCAACTCCTCCCTCTTTATAGCTCCCAATAATGTAGTATGACCATCTTTGCCTTATCCCAAGGCATAGCGAGATGGTCTTCATCACCAAACTCCATGCAACTCCACTACTTATATCACCCCCTTATTACTCCACTAGTGTAAAGTATGGTTACTTGGTTGGCCCCAAACTACACAATTTGCACAACCAAGCAACCACCAAGAGAAGTCCACCAATTTGGAACCAAATTTGTGACTCAAAATAAAAATAAAGGAAGTCCTAAGCTAGCCTCCTTCCAATTCCCTCCTTATCACTCCCTTCTTATGCCTCCAAAATCCTCATCATAGAAAGTATTATGCTCAAATTTTTTTTTCATTTTTCATTTTTTTTCATTTTTTTCCCTTAAAAATCCCTCATTTTACCTAAGGTGCCCTTTTCGGGTTTTCACCTTAGCTTTTCCTTTCCTCTCATTGGTGGCTCGCAACTCGATTCTTCATTTTGCCCGGAATGCCCTTTCGGGTTTTCATTCCGTCCTCGGCCACCTTCCCAATTTTGCCTAGGTGCCCACCCTTGTGGGTTTTCACCTAGCCGGGATTTTCAATTTTTTTCTTTTCTTTTTCTCTCTCTTTTTTTTTTCTTTCTTTCTTTTCAAAATAAAAACAAACACAATACAAGGCATCAAAACAAAATAACTATATACAATCTTCTCCCCCACACTTAGAAGATACAATGTCCTCATTGTAGGAGAAAAGAAAATAGGTTACCTCATCAATTGTTGAAATGAGAAGAATCCGAGGCACCTCCTCGGTTTCTCCTCCTCTCCCTTGCTTCTCTAATCCTTCTTCTTCGTTCCATGCCTTCATCAAGGACCTCTTGAGTGTATGGAGTTGGGTAGTCCGGGTTTTGTTGCATGGACATCCCAAAGAGTGAGCTAGCCAAGCCATAGACGTCCTCTTGTGCCACCGCATCTTCATAGGAGTCTTGAAGATAGGTGTGGTGGCGCTCATTTTGAGCTTGAAAATGGCTCGTAGCTTGCTCCCTCCAAGCATTTTGGGTGGTCCACAATTCATTTTGTTCCCGCCACCTTTGATCGTGTTGCTCTCTCCAAAGGCGGGCTTCTTCTTGCCCTTCTACCATCCTCTTTCATTCCTCTCTTTGAGCCCTCTCGGCCTCCCCTCTCAATCTCTCTCTCTTCCACGACATTGTGCCAATCATCCAATGACTCAAGCCTACCTCCTTGTTGTTGTTGCCAAGTGTTTGCATCGTCCACCCTCCCACTAATGTGCTTCAGGACGTCGTTGGTGCTAGCAAAATAGGCAGCCATTTGTTGTTGCCATGGCTCCACGGGAATGCTAGAACGACCCTCCGCATCGAACATTGGGGTGTCGGTATCTTGGTGGCTTTGGAAGGGTGATTGGAAATGGAATGGTGGTTGTTGTTGTTGTTGTTGTTGTTGTTGTTGATAATTTGTGGTTTGGGAAGGCCCTTGCTCAATTGCGAGGATCTCGATCTCCTCACTCATTCGCTCACTCCCCTCACCTCCCTCTCTCCTTTCCCTCCGTCGTGGCCTCAAAGGCACTTCCTCTACCTCCTCCTCCTCACTACTCACCCCCAAACTCTCCTCCCTAGGGCACAAAAAATCCCACGCCGCGGATCCTCTAGGTAAGGGGTTGTTTGGAGGTTGAGGCATCTTCATGTAGCTAAGCCCGTCACTCCCCAACCAAAACCCTTTCAAGGGTTGCTCTTTGCTAGTCTTAAACATATGAACTTCCTCGAGCCCAAGTCGGTTGTATCTCGTCAATCCCCTACAAATGTTCACCACTTGATCATTACCAATGCCCCCCTCATAGTGCCTCACCAAGAATGAAATCACCCCCCCAAGATGGATGCTTGCCATTGCAGATTTTTGCCTATGTTTAATGCAAGCCCTCAAAAACAAATCGGCCCAATCCGGGACCCCTACTCCCTCCGGAAGCATAGTCCACAAACATAGCCGGATATTCTCCGGCACTTTGGTGGGTTCTCCCGCGGAGTTGAAGATGGTGGTAAGGAATCTTGTGATTAGGCGGAGTACGGGGTGGGTGATGGCTGAAAGTTTGGCATCCTTAGACGGGCCGTGGTCACTGGTAATGCTACCCCACATTAAATGCATTTTTCCCTTGGGGCACCTAATGTCTTCGGGTTGTCGGGTGATCTTTAGGATTTGACGGATTTTGGAAGTGGGGGCATTATGCGAAGTTTGGTTCAAACGGAATCGGTAGGCTTTCTCCTTACCTTCGGGCACATCCAACTCCGACAAGGTTGCTAGAAACTCGTGTGCGAAACTCCTATAGGTGTGATCCCAGGAGTCCGGCTCGAGATAAGCCTCTAGCCCCAACTTTAGCTAGCATGTCCCTTGTCAAGTTGAACATGCCTAAGGCATGGAGGGTGTTTGGGCAAAAGAATTTGGTGGCTACGAGAGGTTGTGTGGTTAGCTTATCCCAAATTTTCTTATATTGAGCCTGCAACCTTTCATAGCCCATGAACACCGCTTCCACCTCGGTGTCGGGCTCACTCACCGCGGCCCTCTTATTTTTCCCTTTGCCAAACAATTTGGAGATCTTGGGTGCCATTTCTGCAAAATTTAACAAGTAACACACTACAACAGATAACAAGCAATCACTCGAAAGATTTTTCACTCAAGCAATTCAACAAACACTTGGTGTGCAACAATTTCTACACCTCAAGAACTTAGTGTTTGTTGAATTTCTTTACCTCACTCAGAAAATTTTGTCCAATCCTAACTACACAATCAATCAAGGGCAAGGGGAAACTCAACCTAAGACTAATTCTAGCCTAATTCGAGCAAAAACTTGAAGAACAATGGAAAAGTTGAGTATGAAGTTATACCTTTGCTATTCCACAAGATTCAAGCTCCTTGATGATTAGAATAGGTAGGGAATCCGACAAACAACCTTAAAAACCCAAAAAAAGTTCCTAAAATTCGAATTTGAGGAAAAAAAAATTCTAGGTTTTCAAAACGGATTTTCTGAGATTGTGAGTGATTGAGATTGATTTTGGGGTGATTGAAGGTAGAATAATGATTAGGCAGAAGAATTTGATGAATTTGATGAAAGTTTTGGAAGATTTGAGGGAGAAAGATGGATTTTTTAGGGATTGGGGTTGGGTTTGGTGTGTTTTTCGTGAAAAATGAAAGAAGAAGATTAGCTTTTGGTGTTATGAAGAACTCGGGCAAAAGATAGAACAAAAGCTGAAAACTGCATTCGACGCAGGCTGCGTCCTACGACGCAGGCTGCGTCGTGATGACGCAGGCTGCGTCTTACGACGCAGGCTGCGTCCTACGACGCAGGCTGCGTCCTGCACTGCCGGATCTTCTTGCCTTTTGCACTTAGCCAAATTTTGGCTAAGTGTTCCAAACACCTCCATACTTGCATTTTCACTCCAATAGTCCATGATAACCTCTAATATCCAAATTCCATCGATTCCCGAACTTTTTATCCGTGGCACGCATCCCGAGGCGGCCGAAAACTCGCAAAACTTCACAAAACCGTTAGTAACTTCAAAAAATTTTGTTTGATGCAATGTCTAACTAATTGAAAACAACTCAAATGCTAAGAATTAACAATGAAACTTCAAAGAAATATTCACAAGGATAGAGTATGTACACGTTTTGCCGTTTATTTAGAGTCGATGGCTCGACTTAGCTATTTCAAGCTTTTCAACTTTCATAAACGGGGTCTTCAAGCAAGACCTCTTCTTCCCCCTCCTGGGCACATCCTTGGAAGTAGTGTTTGAGACGGTGGCCATTCACCTTGAGGAGCTTTCCATCCCCGGGCCCCTCCACTTCAATAGGTCCATGGGTAAACACTTTCTTGACGGTGTAAGGTCCAAACCATCTTGACCTCAACTTGCCCGGAAAGAGCTTAAACCGGTTTTGGAACACAAGAACTTTATCACCCTCCTTGAATACTCGACGGTTTATCATCCCATCATGCCATCTCCTTGTTTTCTCCTTGTAGATGGAAGAGTTCTCATACGCATCTTGGCGAATTTCTTCAAGTTCTTTTAATTGAAGCTTTCGGTGCATACTGCTCTCATCTTGGTTTTGGTTGAAAGATTTGATAGCCCAATAGGCTTTCTGCTCAACCTCCACGGGGAGGTGGCAAGCCTTGCCATAGATGAGACGAAATGGGGACATGCCAATGGAGGTTTTAAAAGCGGTCCTATATGCCCACAACGCATCAACTAGCCTCTTGCTCCAATCTTTTCTATCCGGATTAACCGTCTTTTCAAGGATTCCTTTTATTTCACAGTTGGAGAGTTCGGCTTGACCGTTTGTTTGTGGGTGGTAGGCCGTGGAAATTTTATGATTCACCCCATACCTCTTGAGAAGGCTTCCAATCACCTTGTTGCAAAAATGGGTACCCCTATCACTAATGATAGCCCTTGGAAAGCCAAACCGGGAGAATATGTTCTCTTGAATGAAAATGGCTACTACCTTGGCATCATCGGTGCGGGTAGGAATTGCTTCAACCCATTTTGACACATAATCTACCGCCAAGAGGATGTATAAATAACCACCGGAATTAGGAAAGGGGCCCATAAAGTCAATTCCCCACACATCAAAGATCTCACAATATAGAAGAGGTTGTTGTGGCATCTCATTTCTTTTTGTCAAATTCCCCACCCTTTGACATCGGTCACAAGTTTTTACAAATTTGTGGGCATCTTTGAAAAGGCTTGGCCAAAAGAAACCGCATTCAAGCACTTTTCTACCGGTTCTTTGTGGCCCAAAATGTCCTCCACAAGCATAGTCATGACAATGATGTAAGATGGAAGGAATCTCACTTTCGGGCACACATCTTCTCATAAGTTGATCTTGGCAAAACTTCCACAAGTAAGGATCATCCCATGTATAGTACTTTGCATCGGATTTTACTTTGTTCTTTTGATGAGAAGAGAAATGGCTTGGAAGCCGCTTTGTCACCAAATAGTTGACCATGGTAGCATACCATGGCTCCTCCACTTGTATAGCATAAAGTGACTCATGAGGGAGACCTCCTTCAACCTCCTCAAGAGGGCATGATGGTCTTCCTTCATGGTTTAGCCGGCTCAAATGATCCGCCACCACATTCTTCACTCCTTTCTTGTCTTTTATTTCCACATCAAACTCACTTAGGAGAAGGATCCATCTCAACAACCTTGGCTTTGCATCCTTCTTTGCCACAAGGTATCTAATGGCGGCATGATCGGTGTAGATGATCACCTTTGTGCCCAAGAGATAAGATCGGAATTTTTCTAGAGCATAAATCACACCAAGGAACTCCTTCTCCGTCGTAGAATAGTTCTTTTGAGCATCATTCAAGAGGGTAGAAGCATATTGGATCACATGGGGTCCCTTGTCACTCTTTTGACCCAAAACCACTCCCAATGCATAGTCACTTGCATCGGTCATGATTTCAAATGGAAGATCCCATCGTGGTGCTTGAATAATTGGTGCGGTGACCAATCTCTCCTTCAAGTCATCGAATGCTTTCCTACATGAGTTATCAAAAACAAACTCCGCTTCTTTGTGCAAAAGCTTACATAAGGGGTTAGCAATCTTGGAAAAATCCCTAATAAATCTCCGGTAGAAACCGGCATGTCCAAGAAAAGACCTAATGTCTCGGGTGTTAGAGGGATAAGGTAAGGTTTTGATAATGTCAACCTTAGCCTTATCCACCTCAACCCCCCTTTCCGACACTACATGTCCTAAAACGATGCCACTAGTCACCATGAAATGACATTTTTCGGAGTTTAAAATGAGATGGGACTCTTGGCATCGCTCTAAGACAAGAGCAAGGTGTTTTAGACATGCATCATAGGAGTCCCCATGGACGGTGAAATCGTCCATGAATACTTCTATGATCCTTTCTACATAGTCGGAGAAAATACTCAACATGCACCGTTGAAAAGTTCCCGGTGCATTACATAAACCAAAGGGCATACGGCGATAAGCAAATGTACCGAATGGGCATGTGAATGTGGTCTTGACTTGGTCCTCGGGTGCGATTGGGATTTGAAAATACCCCGAGTACCCGTCAAGGAAACAATAGAAAGCTTTTCCCGCTAGTCTTTCTAACATTTGATCAATAAATGGTAGCGGGAAATGGTCTTTCAATGTAACCGCATTCAAGCGGCGGTAGTCAATACACACCCTCCAACCGGTTTGTGGTCGGGTGGAGACCAAGTCTCCTTGTGCATTCTTGACTACCGTCACTCCTCCCTTTTTGGGTACTACTTGAGTTGGGCTAACCCAACGAGAGTCGGAAATAGGGAAAATGATACCCATTTGCAATAGCTTAATTACCTCTTCTTGCACTACCTCCGCCATGGGTGGATTGAGCCTCCTTTGGGGTTGTCGGATCGGTTTGGCATCCACTTCAAGTCGTATCTTGTGCATGCAAGTCACCGGGCTTATCCCCTTTAGGTCCGCTATGCTCCAACCAAATGTATCCTTATGCTTTTGAAGTAGTGATACCAATTTGTCTTCTTGGTCCTCGGTGAGTGTGCTTGAAATGATAAGTGGTAGGGTGTTCTTGTCCCCTAGAAAGATGTACTTCAAATGGCTTGGGAGGGTCTTCAACTCGACCTTCGGGGGTTGGATAATGGAAGGGAGGGGCTTGTGGAGTGGAATACTCAAGGCAAACAACTCTGAAAGGTTCGCCAGTTCAGGACGCAGGCTGCGTCCAGTGACGCAGGCTGCGTCGTGCGACGCAGGCTGCGTCCTACGACGCAGGCTGCGTCCTACGACGCAGGCTGCGTCCTACGACGCAGGCTGCGTTGAGCACTGGTTTGCCCTGTTTTCAGCATTTCTATGACGTTGAGTTCCTCATATGTTTCTATGGGCTCTTCCCTTTCCAAGTCTTCAAGACATTCCTGCACATCAACGGCCAACAATAAACGCAAACCTTCCTCTTCCATGTGGTTAGTTAAATCTACTTCGAGTGGGTCTCTATCACAAAGTTTATACATTTGATTCACTAATGGCTCAAAGATATCCAAGAAGAAACAAGATTGATGGTCACTCGGGTGCCGCATGGAGTCATATATATTGTAAGTTAATCTTTTCCCTTCAAACTCCATAGTCAAGCACCCGTTTGAAACATCGATCTTGGTATTTGAAGTTTTCATAAACGGCCTACCAAGAAGGAGAGGGGTGGCACTAGAGCTAGATTCCATATCTAAGACGTAGAAATCCACCGGGAAGACAAGATTATCGACTTCCACTAGCACATCCTCTACCATGCCCTTGGGATAAACACTAGACCTATCGGCTAATTGAATGACTACCCCGGTCTTAGACAAAGGTCCTAAGCCTAGGGTCTCATAGATAGATAGAGGCATGACGTTTATAGAAGCCCCAAGGTCTAGCATGGCACGTTTAAAACTTTTTCCCCCAATAGTGCAAGGGATGGTGAACATGCCCGGGTCTCCACATTTCTTTGGTAAATTTTGTTTGAAAATGGCCGACACATGTTCACTCACCCTAACCTTATGGGTTCCCTTCTTGGGATTTCTCCTAGGTGTACAAAGTTCTTTCAAGAACTTTGCATACCTAGGGACACTATTCAACAAGTTAAGAAGAGGAATGTTTACCTCACATTTCCGGAAAGTCTCATATAATTCATTCTCCTTGGCATACTTCCTTGTGCTTATCAAAGCACTAGGAAATGGAACTTCCGGTATGTACTCCTCCACTTCATCATCTTCAATAGTGTCTTTGCCCTTCCTTGAAGTGTCTCCCTTGGGGTCCATGCTTGTGGATGCCCCTTTTTCATTCTTCGATATCTCTTCATGACCAACCACCAATTCTCCTTGGTCTTAAATCTCCAAGGTTTCCATCTCAAGATTCTTCATCTTTTCCTTTCCTTTTCCAAGGGGGTTTACTTCCAACTCTTTGCCTCCCCTCAAGGTCATGGCACTAGCATTTTCCCTAGGTGGGGGAATGGTTTGAGATGGGAATCTTGTGGAGCTTGAGGCTTGGGATTTTGACAAATTTGAGGCCATTTGGGATAGTTGGGTTTCCAAGTTGCTCACCCTAAGGTTGTTAGCCTCCCTATCCTTCCTTGCTTCCTCTCTATCCCTCCTTGCCTCCTCCCTATCTTTCTCTTGATTGGCAAGGAGTGTTTGCAAGATGTCACTCAAGTTCCCTTGAGAAGAAGAATTCCCTTGATTGGGACCTTGGTTTGGTTGTCTTTGGGATTGAGAATTACTTGGAAAATTTGAGTTGTTGGGTCTTGGGTTGTTGAAATTTCTTTGGGGATTTTGGTTGAAATTAGAGTTTCGGTTTTGGGTTGGATTTTGGGCTCTCAAGTGATTGAATTGACCATTTTCAAAGCTCTTTGACTTGTCACCTCCCCACCCCAAAAGATCACGGTTTCCCACTTGGTTATACATTCCTCCACCACTTGGGTTCCTAGAATTGTAATTCCCATACCCCATAGCATTGACGCTCTCCATAGTGGCTCCTTGCTCAATCATGATGTAACATGTATTTGTAGCATGGTCACCTCCACAATATGAACATTCAAGTGGTTCGGGGTCTTGAGAAAATGAGCTACTTTTGTTAACAACCAAGTTGGACACCATGCTTTTAAGTTCACCCATCTCTTGCATGATTTTGTGATTTTGAGAGGCATAAGGATCTTCCATGGAAGATACATTTCTAGAGCTTCCTCCCCTTTCATTCTTCCTCCCGTAGCTTCTTGTGTTCATCGCCAACTTCTCAATAATATTGTTGGCCTCGGCCATATTAAGTGTATCAATGCCACCTCCGGTGGCGGCTATAATCATCCGTTGGTCGTTTTGGCACAACCCTTCATTGAAGGCCGTCAATAAATTGTCCCCCGACATCCCGTGATACGGGTATCTTGCCATGAGGCTTTTGAAGCGCTCCCAATAGTCATAAAGGGTTTCCCCCATGTCTTGCTCAATGGTAGTGATGAGCTTCTTTGAGTGGTTGTGCCTTGAATCCGGGTAATATTTCTCAAGGAACTTCTTCTTCAAACCCACCCAAGTGGTGACGGAATGGGCCGGAACACAAAATAACCATTCCTTAGCGGCATCTTGTAGAGAGAACGGAAATGCCCTAAGCTTAAATTGGTCTTCGGTCACTCCTTGGGGAATGACCCCTTGGCAAATCATGTGGAATTCGGCCAAGTGCCTATTTGGGTCATTTCCCACCATTCCATGGAATCTAGGCAAGTTATGGACAAAGAACCCCTTGAGCTCGAAGTTTACATCCCCCATGGGAGGATATGCTATACATAGTGGTTGCTCCTCATAGTTCCTTGCCCGGATCTCACCAATTGTTCTATTATCCTCCATATTGGGTGGATAGAGGATGTTCAATGGGGATGGTACCCTCGGTGGTGACTCAAATGTTTGCTCCGGTTGTTCTTGAAATATATTATTCTCCAACTCCTCTTCACTAGGCTCCCTCCAAAAGGGTCTCCTATAGAGGGGATTCGAAAACAACCAATTGGATATGCTACTTAAGGATGGATCAATGTCTTGGTCACCAAGTCCCTCTTGTGACCTAGACATAAACTTTTAAAAACAACTCAACAACACAATTAGTAACTTCAACTCCAAGTAACCTACAAACAATACAAAAAGAAATATTTGAAAAACAATCTAAACAAAGTATGACACTAACAAGAGTTTCAATTGGATAATTAGCTATATTGCCTTCCCCGGCAACGGCGCCAAATTTGACGAGCTAAAATACGGTGTCGTTAATTCCGCAAATTAGCTAGACCAAATAGAAATTTATAAAACCTTACCCAGACTCAAACCAACCTAAATAAAAGGGTAGTAAGGGTAAGAAAAGGATCGAACCCAAGGGAAAGCGGTATTAGCTAAAATAATCTAATCTAGACTCTTGCAAAATATCAATTAACAAAACTAATGACTCTAATCACAAATTAAGGCACTAATTACTAATTAAGACACTAATTAAAACAAAGACTTAAATTAATTACAAACTATGATATTCACAATGGTGAAACATGTAGGAAAACATAATTGGGGGAGTTTGGGTAAAAAGATGAGTTAACATGAAATATGACATTCTAGTTTAGGCACTAGCACAAACACCTTCAATGCAATTAATCAAATATGTGAGAAATACTTAGTGTAACTATCCCAAGTAACACAACAATTAGCAAAGATGACTCCTTTCTTCATCTCCTCTTATTTATCTAATACTACCTCCTAAGAAATAGTCAATATGAATTAAACCACCCAAAATTGACCCTTTACAACTAAATCCACACTTATTAAAACATAAGCATAAACAAAGGAGTAAGCTTTAAGCATTCAACCAAAGGATTAAGCTAGAATTATGCAATTCAACATTAAATCATGTAAAAATCACACAACATACAATTTATCACCCAAAAGACTCAAACTTTAAACCAAGTTGGAGTCTTTCAAGTTCACTTCACACATTCAAGCATAGGGTGACAATTTCTACCAAGAACAAGCATTATCAAGTAAACAAAATGTCAAGCTAGTCAAACCAAACATTCATTCACTCAACATAAAAGATTAACATAAACAAATTGCATTAAATAAAGAAGAAGAGGATTATAGAGTCATACAATGCTAAAGGTGTGAACTTGTTCAAATTACACCAAGTAAAGAAAGGATTAGCTACCCATAGTCTTCATATTACAACCAATTTCTAAATAAAAACCAATTACAAGAGCCAAAGTTGAAGAACAAAGTAGAGAATTTCTATGGAAAAATATGATGTTCAATGTTGTATGCTTAGCTCCTCTCTCTCTCTTCAGTTTTCTTCTTATATACCCTTGGTCCGCAAACCTAGGGGCCTTGAAAGGTGGGCTTCCAAAAGACAAGACGGAGAAATGAAGAAATCCCGTGCTGAGAAAGGACGCAGGCTGCGTCGGGATGACGCAGGCTGCGTCGAGATGACGCAGGCTGCGTCGAGATGACGCAGGCTGCGTCGTGTACTGCCCAAATTTTCCCTTGCTTTTCCTTCTTGACTTTCGTTGACCCATGGACTTTTGGCCCCGCCTTGACTTCCATTGACCCAATGGGTTTGGTCTTCATGCCTTGGTGATTCATTGCTAGCCCACTCCAATTTCCGGGTTTTTGGGTCTCGGGTTTCGGGTTTGACTTTCATTGACTTTCGGGTTTGACTCTCAAAATTGACTCAAATTACTAAATACCAACATTATTACAAAAACTAAAGTTAACATAAAACAGAGCTAATGACCCGTAAAAAGTAAAATAAAAGACCCTAATAACTATTACTAGACACCACACAAATTGACGTTGTCAGCAACCACACCATATCTCCTGCCTTGAACTCCCTAGCTTTCTTTGGACCTTTGGCTTTTGACTTATACATCTCATTTGTCTTCTCAATCTGTTTCTCGACTTGACTGTGAATCTGCATCATTTGTTGTACTCTTTCTTTGGCATCATAATTGACTTTTTTCATTATCACTGGGGCTAGGTATGTTGGCATTAGAGGATTAGCACCATAAAAAACATCAAAAGGGGTCTTACCTGTGCTGTGTGATGGAGCTCTATTGAATGCAAACTCAGCCTATGACAGTTTGATATCCCAATCCTTTAATGACTTAGCAATGATACACCTCAAGATCCTTCCTAGAGTTTTGTTAGTAACCTCTGTCTGTCCATCTGTTTGGGGGTGGTATACTGTGCTGAAGAGTAGCTTTGTCCCTAGGAGCCTCCAGAGTGACCTCCAGAAGTGGCTCATGAACTTAGTGTCCCTATCATACACAATGCTTCTTGGCACCCCATGCAGGTTTACTATTTCCTTGAAGTAGAGCTCAGCTACCCCCATGGCATCTTCTGTCTTCTTGCAAGCAACAAAATGGGCCATTTTGCTGAACCTCTCCACTACCACCATGAATGAGTGCAACAGGAGTACATGATCAAGGCAAGACACAAGCTCAAAACAACAACAACAATGAAATCAACACCATGACTAGCTATGACAATGCCTTATTCAATCCATATGACAATGCCTTATTCAAGCCAAGTGAACACCATTTCATGACAGCAAAAACAACACCCCACCAGCCAGAACAATACCTAGCCAACCACTTCCCAAGCCTCAACCAAAACAAAACCCAGCCAACAACAAAACAAACCTAACACAACAGCAACAACCCTCAGCCAAAGCCAGTCAGTCACAGTCTTTCTAAACAGGGTCCATGGGGGCCTTACACATTCAAACAAGCCTAACCAGCCATCAATCTTAGTCCTAGGGAGGGTCCTCTACAACTTTGTCCAGGGATTCTTCTCCAGGAAATGCACACAAAAAAAGTTAGCTTAGGGACAAACTCAAACTGTCTAGAATTCAGTCCTTTTTGCAGTAGTTCAAATGTCACTATCAAACTTTCCTATTTTGATCAAACCAGCTCGAGGATCTTTTAGCAGAACCTTTGGCATTCATCCCACTCCAGTTTGGCTCAAGAACCAAGCTTGAAAGTCCACTCCTTCACCAGATCAACCTAAACAAACCAATTAAGTCAGATTGTCTTATTAAAACTGCTTTTCTACTTTATTGTTTTAGTTCTGAACAATGTAGTTGTCATTTCTGTTTCTTTTGCTAGCCAATTGTGGCCCTAGGATGTAATGAACGAGTAAGATGTAACCTCATTGGCTATATAAGGCTTATTTCTAATGAATGAAAGGCAGATTTGAAGTAAACACAAAACTGAAACCATTGTTTCTGTTGATATCTCTTGGCTGTGTGCTTGAGAAAACTTCCATTGCTGTGTGCTTGGAAGTGAGCTTAGACCCTTAGCTGTGTGCTGGGATCAAGGTTCAACTCTCAACCATTGGCTTTGTGCTTTAGTTAAGGTTCTATCTCCTTCTTTCAACATCCAGTCCAAACAAAAACAAAGCAATTTCCAAGTGTATAACCTTAGTTCAATTTGTAATTGTTTTAGCTTTTTTCCTGAATAGTTTCATTGCAATTGGTTATCAGAGCTTTGGTTTGTGAGTTCATTTACCTAACTACATTAAAAACACAAAATCAACCATGAGTGAAGAGAGAATTACAGGTCTTGAAAACACAGTTCAAGGTCTTGTCAGAACTGTGATGGAAGTCTCCACGTCTGTCAATGAACTTCTTGAGGGCCAACAAAATAATGACACAAGAGGAGGCAGAGGTCGAGGAAGAGGAGCACCTTTCCCACAAGGTGGAGGAAGGAGGAGGCAACCTGTAGATCAATCGGAAATGTCAGACTCAGATGGCTCAGATCAAAGTCTTCTCAGACACCAAGACAAAGACATAAAGGTAGAAATCCCTGACTTTCTAGGTAGCATGAACCCTGATGATTTCCTAGATTGGTTGAGGTCTGTAGAAAGAGTCTTTGAGTTTAAAAGATACACTGATAGAAAGGCTTTTAAGGTTGCTATCATGAAACTAAAAGGTTATGCCTCACTATGGTATGAAAATATGAAAACCTTGAGGGTGAGAGAAGGAAAAGAACCTATTAAGTCATGGCTCAAACTGAAAAAGAAAATGAGGGCTAAGTTTGTCTCTAGGGACTACACTCATGACATGTTCATTAAGCTTATTCACCTGAAATAAGACCAAAGACCTGTAGAATCTTATCTAAGGGACTTTGAACAACTCACACTGCAATGTGAGGTTGTTGAGAAATCTGAGCAAAAGATAGCAAGGTTCTTAGAAGGTTTGGATGAGAGGATAGCTAGTAAAGTTAGGCTACAAAATATATACTCCTTTGAGGAAGCTGTCAACTTGTCTTTAAGGGTAGAAAAGTTGGGAAAGGGAAAAGCCAGTGCTTCTAAGACACCTGCTAGAACCCCTACCTTCAAACCCTTTGTAGGAGTCAAGGTAGGAGAACCTGTGGTTCCTATCAAGACCCCTTTCAACCCTGATAAGGGCAAGGCTGTTGATGCAGGCCAAAGAAAAACCACCCCCCTCAAAAAGTGTTTTCAATGCCAAGGATATGGACATTTTGCTAGAGAATGTCCATCTAAGAAAGCTCTGAGCACCCTAGAAGTAATTCATTGGGGAGAGGATGAGGTGTTGGTCTGTGATAATGAAATGGAAGAGCCTGAGGTATAGGCTAGTGAGGAGTTGATAGAGCCTGATGCTGGGTTAAGCTTGGTAACATGGAGGGTAATGCATACTCAATCCCAGCCCTTGGAAGAGGACCAGAGACACCAGATCTTTAGAACCAGATGTACTATCAAGGGTAGAGTGTGTAACCTCATTATTGATGGGGGAAGCTGCACTAATGTGGCCTCCAAAACACTAATAGACAAACTAGCTCTACCCACCAAGGACCACCCCCTACCTTACAAACTCAGATGGTTAAACAAAGGGGCTGAGATCAAGGTGGATAAGCAATGTGTTGTACCTTTCTCCATTGGTAAGGGGTATGTGGATGAAAGTCTTTGTGATGTTCTGCCTATGGATGCCTGTCACCTCTTGTTTGGGAGGCCATGGGAGTTTGATAGGGATGCCATTCACTATGGGAGGGACAACACCTACACTTTTAAGTATGGGAAGAAGAAAATCACCCTGGCACCTTTACCACCTGCTTTAAAGGTCAACCCAACCCCCATGAGTGAGGCTTCCAAGGAAGTCATGTTGATAAGTGAATCAGAAATAATACAAGAGCTAAGTGAGTTACAACCTGTGTACATACTACTTGCCAAGGAGACTGGGATAAGCATGGTTGATATCCCTGAAGAGGTCAAGTCTATTCTAGAAACTTATGGTGATGTCTTTCCTACTGAGCTCCCTAGTGGACTACCACCACTCAGGGGAATAGAACACCACATTGACCTAGTACCTGGAGCTATCTTACCCAACAAGCCAGCTTACAGGAGTGATCCTAAGGCTACACAGGAGCTCCAGCTTCAAGTAAGTGAGCTGCTAAACAAGGGCTATGTAAGGGAGTCCCTCAGCCCTTGTGCTGTACCAGCCTTGCTTGTACCAAAGAAGGATGGGACTTGGCGTATGTGCATTGACAGTAGGGCCATCAACAACATTACCATTAAGTATAGGTTCCCCATACCTAGACTTAATGATATTCTGGATGAGTTAAGTCGGGCTCAAGTATTCACAAAGATTGATCTAAGGCAGGGCTACCACCAAGTAAGGATAAGAGCAGGAGATGAGTGGAAAACAGCTTTCAAAACTAAACATGGGCTTTATGAATGGTTGGTAATGCCTTTTGGGTTGTCTAATGCCCCTAGTACCTTCATGAGGTTGATGACAGAGGTCCTAAGACCCTACTTGGGCAAGTGTGTGGTGGTTTACTTTGATGACATTCTTATTTACAGTTCAACTAAGGGAGAACATTTGCAGCATCTGAAATTGTTATTTGAGGTCCTAAGAGAGAACAAATTGTATGGCAAACTAGAGAAGTGCACCTTCATGCAGCCTGAGGTTTATTTCCTTGGGTTCATCATTTCTAAGAAAGGAGTAGCAGTTGATCCTGAGAAAGTTCAAGTAATCAAGGAATGGCCCCTTCCTCAAACTGTTACTGATCTTAGAAGTTTTCATGGATTAGCCTCTTTCTACAGGAGATTCATACAAGGGTTTAGCTCAATCATGGCCCCTATTACTGAGTGTATGAAGAAGGGAGAGTTCAAGTGGAATGAGAAGGCTGAGAAGTCCTTCAATCTGATCAAGGAGCTATTGTGTCAATCTCCAATATTGGTTCTACCAGATTTTAACAAACTCTTTGAGGTAGAGTGTGATGCCAGTGGCCTTGGCATAGGAGCTGTGCTTATACAAGAGAAGAAGCATGTTGCATACTTCAGTGAGAAGCTAAATGGGGCTAAGCTTAACTACTCCACATATGACAAGGAGTTCTATGCCATTATGAGAGCATTGAACCATTGGGGACACTACTTAAAGACTAAGCCATTTGTGCTACATTTTGATCATGAGGCTCTCAAATACATCAATGGACAGCATAAACTCAACCCCAGACATGCCAAATGGGTAGAGTTTTTGCAATCCTTCTCATTCTCCGGCAAGTACATAGAGGGTAAGAACAATATTGTAGCTGATGCATTGTTTAGAAGATTTGTGATGTTGACCTTCATGGAACAAAGGGTGTTGGGGTTTGAATTCATGAAAGAGCTCTATCAGGAAGACCCAGACTTCAAGCATGAATGGGAGGTGCATCAGGAAGGACAAGTCAAGAAAGGAAGTAAGTACACAGCCCAGGAAGGCCACTTATTCTATGGAAACAACCTATGTGTGCCTAAGGGACCTTATAGGGGATTGCTGGTCAAAGAAGTTCACTCCAATGGCCTTGCTGGTCAGTTTGGGGTGCAGAAGACCTATGACATATTGCAGGATCAGTTCTATTGGCCTAAGATGCTCAGTGATGTGCAAGATGCCCTCAAAAGGTGTAGGTCTTGTCAATTAGCCAAAGCACATTTTCAGGCTGGCCCTTACACACCACTCCCAGTACCAAACAAGTCATGGGAAGATCTCAGCATGGATTTCATTGTAGCCCTACCAAGAACTCAAAGGGGAAAGGATTCAATCATGGTGGTTGTAGATAGGTTCAACAAAATGGCACATTTCATTGCTTGTAAGAAGACTGAGGATGCTTTGGGGGTAGCTAAACTATACTTTAGGGAGGTTGTCAAGTTACATGGAGTACCTAGAAGCATTGTCTCAGATAGAGACACAAAGTTCATGAGTCACTTCTAGAGAACCTTGTGGAAGCTATTGAAGACCAGACTATTGTTTAGTACTTCTCACCATCCCCAAACTGATGGGCAGACAGAAGTCACTAACAGGACACTAGGAAAGATCTTGAGGAGCATTATTTCTAAGTCCTTGAAAGATTGGGACCTCAGGCTAGCACAAGCTGAGTTTGCCTTCAACAGAGCTCCCTCCAGCAGCACATGTAAAAGTCCTTTTAAAACAGTTTATGGAACTAATCCTCTCATGCCTACAGACCTGGCCCCAGTCAAAGGAAGCAAAGCAAAATATGATGCAAAGAAAAGAGTTGAACAAATGATACAGATTCATGAGCAAGTCAAGAAGCAGATTGAAAGGTCCAATGAGTTGTACAAGGCTAGATCCAAAGGGCCTAAGAAAGCAAGGGAGTTCAAAGCAAGGGATCTTGTATGGTTGCATTTAAGAAAGGAGAGGTTTCCAGATAAGAGGAGAAACAAGCTCATGCCAAGAGCTGATGGACCATTTGAAATATTAGAGAAGCTAGGCCCAAATGCTTACAAGGTGGATCTACCAGGAAGCTATGGTGTCCATGGTACTTTCAATGTTGGAGACCTGAGCCCCTACCATGGTGAATTAGATGATGAAGGAGATGAAGATTTGAGGGAAAATCCTTTTCAAGAAAGGGAGGTTGCAACAGGAGTACATGATCAAGGCAAGACACAAGCTCAAGACAACAACAACAATGAAATCAACACCATGACTAGCTATGACAATGCCTTATTCAATCCATATGACAATGCCTTATTCAAGCCAAGTGAACACCATTTCATGACAGCAAAAACAACACCCCACCAGCCAGAACAATACCTAGCCAACCACTTCCCAAGCCTCAACCAAAACAACACCCAGCTAACAACAAAACAAACCTCACACAACATCAACAACCCTTAGCCAAAGCCAGTCAGTCACAGTCTTTTTAAACAGGGTCCATGGGGGCCTTACACATTCAAACAAGCCTAACCAACCATCAATCTTAGTACTAGGGAGGGTCCTCTACAACTTTGTCCAGGGATTCTTCTCCAGGAAATGCACACAAAAAAGGTTAGCTTAGGGACAAACTCAAACTGTCCAGAATTCAGTCCTTTTTGCAGTAGTTCAAATGTCACTATCAAACTTTCCTATTTTGATCAAACGAGCTCGAGGATATTTTAGAAGAACCTTTGGCATTCATCCCACTCCATTTTGGCTCAAGAACCAAGCTTGAAAGTCCACTCCTTCACCAGATCAACCTAAACAAACCAATTAAGTCAGATTGTTTTATTAGAACTGCTTTTCTACTTTATTGTTTTAGTTCTGAACAATGTAGTTGTCATTTGTGTTTCTTTTGCTAGCCAATTTTGGCCCTAGGATGTAATGAATGAGTAAGATGTAACCTCATTGCCTGTATAAGGCTTATTTCCAATGAATGAAAGGCAGATTTGAAGTAAACACAAAACTGAAACCATTGTTTCTGTTGATATCTCTTGGCTGTGTGCTTGAGAAAACTTCCATTGCTGTGTGCTTGGAAGTGAGCTTAGACCCTTAGCTGTGTGCTGGGATCAAGGTTCAACCCTCAACCATTGGCTTTGTGCTTTGGTTAAGGTTCTATCTCCTTCTTTCAGCATCCAGTCCAAACAAAAACAGAGCAATTTCCAAGTGTATAACCTTAGTTCAATTTGTAATTGTTTTAGCTTATTTCTTGAATAGTTTCATTGCACTGAGTCTTTGCCCCTTTGTGTCCTAGGCAGTGCCACTATGAAGTCCATGCTGATGTCCTCCCATGGTTTGTTTGGTACAGGTAGTGGGGTGTAGGGACCTGCTTGGAACTGTGACTTGGCTAGTTGACAGGGTTTGCATCTCTTGATAGTATCCTGCACATCACCCAGCATTTTGGGCCAATAGAACTGCTCATGTAATATCTCATAGGTCTTTTGTACTCCAAAGTGCCCTGCAAGCCCATTGCAATGGACCTCCTTGACTAGTAACCCTCTGTAAGGACCTCTAGGTATGCATAGTTTGTTTCCTTGGAAGAGGAACCCATTCTGTGTCAAGTATTTACTTCCCTTCTTGAGCTTTCCTTCTGAATACACCTCCCATTCCTCCTTGAAGTCTGGATCTTCCATGTAGAGTTCCTTCATGAACTCAAAGCCTAGGACCCTTTGCTCCATGAATGACAACATCACAGATCTCCTAGAAAGAGCATCAGCCACTACATTGTTCTTTCCTTCTATGTACTTGCTTGAAAAGGAGAAGGATTGCAGAAATTCCACCCACTTGGCATGCTTGGGATTGAGTTTGTGTTGGCCATTAATGAACTTCAAGGCCTCATGGTCTGAATGAAGCACAAAAGGCTTGGGTTTTAGGTAATGTCCCCAATGATTCAAGGCTCTCACTATGGCATAGAACTCCTTGTCATAGGTAGAGTAATTCAACCTAGCTCCACTTAGCTTCTCACTAAAATAGGCTATGTGCCTCTTCTCCTGAACCAGTACTGCCCCAACTCCTAAGCCACTTGCATCACACTCCACTTCAAACAGTTTGTTAAAATCAGGCAAGCCTAGTATAGGGGATGGTCGGTTCTGTCGCGGTCTCGAAACAAAAATAATTTACCCAGACTAAGCTAACAACATAAGGAATGTAATTAGGGAAGTAGGGTGTCGATCCTCAGGGAGTACGTGTTACTTATGAATTGCTATGGATTGGTTTTCATTTAGAATCGAGTCACTTGAGTTGATTGTCTAAACTACTAACATAAAATAAAATGACAAGTATATAAATGACGATATGTAAAGAACAATTATGTAAATTGCAAAATAAAAACCCAGAACAGACTACTTACCCGATCGGGTTGTCACGTACCCGATCGGGGAAGTCCTCTGATCTGAATATTGACAACTAAATTCTATCTAAAGACGGTATTTAAATGACAATATTGAAAGTCTAACTAACTAAACTAATAAACTAGATAATAATAATAAAATAAAACTATCTAAGAACGAAAATGGAAAGACGATAAAATAAACTAACTGAGCAACAATAAAATAAACTACCTAAGAATAGAAATGGAAAGACGATAAAGTAAACTAACTAAGCAACAATAAAATAAACTATCTAAAACGGTAAAGTAAACTATTTAATCGAATTGAAATAGCGAAAGAGAAATACATGTAAAACTAATTAAAAGTCTCATAGATACCAACATTAGAATTACTATCATTGTCTATGCCTTGTAGCGGTATATTCCTTCCGGATTCGTACCAACCTTTTAGTGGGTCCTAACGTCCTTTCAGCATGGTTAAGTCACTAAACCCCTATTGGTAGTCCTAATTCCTATCCCAATTCTCGCTATAAAGATAGAAATGACTAATACAAACAATTGCTTATGGCCACTAAACAAAGTTATAGAATTTGACACGACCAAAGGAAGAAACAATTTAGATGGTTCAATTGGTAACTACTCTTCTTTTAATTCATTCAACTCGTAAATCATTTCAAGTATTACAACTCTATTTATTTTATTTACACAATGATAATTTTACAATATTAGAATTAATCTAATTTATATGATTATGTGATTAAGTAAATTAGCAAGAAAAAGATGTACAAAATTAAACTATGAAATATAAGTACTAAAGTGATTATGGTGATTATGTTAACAATGATTCTAATAATAATTTTAAGGATTATATGATTAGGTAAATTATAATGTGACATGCTAAATAATATTTTGGTTTTAACTAGATTAATTTTAGTTTGACTTCCTAATAACAACAATATTATGAAAATGATAATAGTGAGATTATAATTCATGATGACTAAAATTGCATAAGTAAATCAAGATTAGAGAATTACCGAATTGGAATAAGAGTATATAAGAATGAAAGTAAGAACAAATATCCAGCCAAATAACAAAAGCTAAGCAAACACTAGAGAAATACTAAGAAAACTATAAAAACTTGTAAGAAAGTGTGCTAAAAGATATGTAAATATGATATATGAAAGTAAGATTATTAGATAATTGTTGGATGCTTGGATGATTGCATGATCATTGGCTTTTATAGGGATGCATGGCTGCTGATCCCTCTTGCAAATTCGTACCCTAGTCAAAGCATTAAACCACCCATTTAAGCTCGGATTGAAGAAGAGCCAAGTAACGTCTTCTTGCAGAAATACCCGATCGGGTATTGAGCAATCCGATCGGGTTTTTGTGTAATTGGAATTTTCCGTCTTTTCATCTTAGGCACGGAATCCTATGCCTTAGTCTTTGGTCAATGCATTACGGAATTGGGCTTGGGCTGATCTTCTCTTGACTTGGGTTGAGTTTTCTTTTAAAGTTCAAAGCCAAAATCCAAATTGAGTCCATTCGAGGAAAGATGTAGCGGAATCGTAATCAAATCGTGAACTGGCTATCATCAATTCCTTGAAAACTCGTATCCTAGTGTCTTTGCTCCATAAAGTAGGAAAATATAGCAAAACCGCTTCATTTCCTATAAAATGAGTCAAAACACACAAAACAACTAGAATAGCAATATTAGCTCGTTAATCACTTAACAAAGTGCATAAATCGTATAGAAATCGAGCTAAAACGGGGGATAAATCAATACAAAATATCACTTATCAGGGGACCTGCACAGCAGATCCTTGATGGTATTGAAGGACTTCTCTGCCTTTTCTCCCCAGGTGAAATCCCCTTTCTTCATACATTCTGTGATGGGAGCCATGATGGAACTGAACCCCTGAATGAACCTTCTGTAGAAGGAAGCCAACCCATGAAAACTCCTGACCTCAGTAACTGTCTTGGGGGTGGGCCATTCTCTGATTGCTTTAACTTTCTCAGGGTCAACAGCTACCCCATCTTTTGAGATAATGAACCCAGGGAAATGAACCTCAGGTTGCATGAAAGTGCACTTCTCAAGCTTACCATAGAGCTTGTTTTCTCTCAGAACCTCACAAAGTAACTTCAGATGTTGCAGGTGTTCCCTTTTGCTTGAACTGTAGATTAGAATGTCATCAAAGTATACCACAATGAATTTTCCCAAGTAAGGCCTCAATACTTCTGTCATGAATCTCATGAAGGTGCTAGGGGCATTTGAGAGCCCAAATGGCATCACTAGCCACTCATACAACCCATGCTTGGTTTTGAATGCAGTCTTCCACTCATCCCCAGCTCTAACTCTTACTTGATGATATCCTTGCCTTAGATCAATCTTGGTGAACACTTGAGCCCCACTGAGTTCATCCAGAATGTCATTAAGCTTAGGTATAGGGAACCTATACTTAATGGTGATGTTGTTGATTGCTCTGCTGTCTATACACATCCTCCAAGTTTCATCCTTCTTAGGCACTAGCAATGCTGGCACAGCACAGGGGCTGAAAGATTCCCTGACATATCCTTTGCTAAGCAGCTCTCCCACCTGAGATTGCCTGAGATTGCAGCTCTTGTGTTGCCCTGGGGTCACTTCTATAAGCAGGCTTGTTTGGAAGGACAGCCCATGCACCAGATCAATGTGGTGCTTAATTCCCGTCAGTCGGGGTAACCCACTAGGTAGTTTAGCAGGGAAAACATCCTTATAGGCTTTTAGTAAGGCTTGTACCTCTTCAGGCAATTGGTTAGAACCTTCCCCTACCTCCTTGGTGAGAAGGACATAGACTGGCCTGAGATCATTTAGCTCTTGCTCCATTTCTGATTCACTCAACAGCAGAACTTCTTTAGCAGCTTCAGTTAAGAGTGGAGGGTTTCCTTTCAGGATAGGGGGTAAAGGAGCTAAGATGACTTTCTTCTTCCCAAACCTGAAAGAGTAAGTGTTGTCCCTTCCTTGATGGACAGCATCCCTATCAAACTCCCAAGGTTTTCCCAACAGAAGGTGACAGGCATCCATGGGCAATACATCATACAAGGCTTCATCAGCATATCCTTTCCCAATAGAAAATGGCACAACACATTGTTGGTCTACCCTAACTTCAGCCCCCTTGTTCAGCCACCTAAGCTTGTAAGGTTGAGGGTGGTCTTTGGTGGGCAATGTTAGTTTGTCTACCAATGTTTTAGAAGCCACATTGGTGCATCTACCTCCATCCACAATCAGGTTACAAACCCTCCCTTTTATGGTACACCTGGTTCTAAAGATTTGGTGTCTTTGATCCTCCTCTAAAGGTTGGGGTTGTGTGTGCATCATTCTCCAAGTCACCAGACTTAATCCAGCATCAGGCTCTATCAACTCCTCACTAGCCTCTGCTTCAGGCTCTTCCATCTCATCATCACACACCAACACCTCATCCTCTCCCCAATGGATTACTTCTAGGGTGCTCAGAGACCTTTTAGATGGACATTCTCTAGCAAAATGCCCATACCCTTGACATTGGAAACACTTTTTGAGAGGGGTAGTTTTTCTCTGGCCTGCATCAATAGCCTTGCCTTTATCAAGGTTGACAGGAGTCTTAGCAGGGTTCACAGGTTCTCCTATCTTGATTCCTACAAAGGGTTTGAAGGTGGGGGTTCTAGCTGGTGTTTTGGAGGCACTGGATTTTCCCTTTCCCAACTTTTCTACCCTTAGAGACAAGTTGACAGCTTCCTCAAAGGAGTATATATTCTGTAGTCTGACTTTGCTAGCTATCCTCTCATCCAAACCTTCTAAGAATCTTGCTATCTTTTGCTCAGGTTTCTCAACAACCTCACATTGCAGTGTGAGTTGTTCAAAGTCCCTTAGATAAGACTCTACAGGTCTTTAATCTTGTTTCAGGTGAGTGAGCTTAATGAACATGTCCTGAGTGTAGTCTCTAGATACAAACTTAGCCCTCATTTTCTTTTTCAGTTTAAGCCATGACTTAACAGGTTCTTTCCCTTCCCTAACCCTCAATGTTTTCATGTTTTCATACCATAGTGAGGCATATCCTTTTAGTTTCATGATAGCAACCTTAAAAGCCTTTCTATAAGTGTATCCTTTAAACTCAAAGACTCTTTCTACAGACCTTAGCCAATCTAGGAAATCATCAGGGTTCATGCTACCTAGAAAGTCAGGGATTTATACCTTTATGTCTTTGTCCTGGTGTCTGAGAAGACTTTGATCTGAGCCATCTGAGTCTGACATTTCAAATTGATCTACAGGTTGCCTCCTCCTTCCTCCACCTTGTGGGAAAGGTGCTCCTCTTCCTCGATCTCTGCCTCCCCTTGTATCAGTGTTCTGTTGGCCCTCAAGGAGTTCATTGACAGATCTGGAGACTTCCATCACAGTTCTGACAAGACCTTAAACTGTGTTTTCAAGACCTGTGATTCTCTCTTCACTCATGGTTGTTTTTGTGTTTTTAATGTAGTTAGGTAAATGAACTCACAAACCAAAGCTCTTATAACCAATTTGCAATAGAATTATTCAGAAAACAAGCTAAAACAACACAAATTGAGCCAAGGACATACACTTAGAAGTTTGCTCTGATTTTGTTTGGACTGAATACTGAAAGAAGGAGATAGAACCTTAACCAAAGCACAAAGCCAATGGTTGAGGGTTGAACCTTGATCCCAGCACACAACTAAGGGTCTAAGCTCACTTCCAAGCACAAAGCAATGGGAGTTTTCTCAAGCACACAACCAAGAGATGATAACAGAAACAAACGTTTCAGTTTTTGTGTTTACTTCAAGTCTGCCTTTCATTCATTAGAAACAAGCCTTATATAGGCAATAGGATTACATATTGAACGTCCAAACACATCTAAGGTTAGTAATGATCCTCAAAAGAAAACAAAATAACAACTACAAACTGATACAAACTGAAATAAAGTAAACAACAGAAAAACAGTTCTGAAAGAGACAGGTTTCTTGTTGCCTTGCTGCTGCTTTGTTATATGGTACATAGTGGACTTTTTGCTTGGTGTTTTGGTCCTAAACTGGAGTAGTATTAGTCCCCAAAGTCTGAGCAAAAAGCCATCAAGTCTACTTGGCCAAAAGAAGAAACTTTGATAGTGACAGCTGAACTGCTCCTGGATAGGTGAGAACTGGACTGGTGAACTTGGCTCTTGTTTTGAGAGGTTTTCCTGGCATTTTCTGAGGAAGGTTCCCTAGACAAAAAGGTAGTAGACCCTCCCTAGAACCAAGCCCCATAGTTGGTTTGAAGTTCCTAAGCTTGGAAGTTACCCTGAGACCCTCCCCAAGGTGCTGCTGCTGACTGAATTTCCTGAGGTTTTGTTGGCTTGTTTTGTGAGTCTGTCTTGTGTCTTGGCTGGCCCTGGCTCATGTCATGGCTATCAATGGCTCGTGTCATGGCTTGTTTGCTTGGGCCTGGACTATACAAAGCATTAAGATAGTTTTTGACATAGGGTGAGGTTGATATTGGATCATGGTTGGACTGATCATAGGTTGGCTAGTCTTGTCTTTGAGCTTGGCATTGAACTCCTGTTGCAGTTTTCCCCGAGGTGGGTTTGAGAAAGATCTTGCCTTTGCCTGTGATCTTTGCAGATGAAGAATTACCTATGTAGACACATTCCCCATCAGCTACCTCCTCGAACTCAGCAAATAACCCCTTATCAGCACAGAGGTGTCTAGAAGCACCAGTATCCAAAACCCATTCAGCAACATTACCCACCAGATTTGCTTCGACAACCACAGCAGCAATAATATTATCAGTCACAGCAACATTAGCTTCAACGGTTTTCTTTTGTGTGCATTGGTAGGCCTTATGACCAATCTTACCACAGACGTAGCAAACAATAGGTCCCACAGGTTTCTGAATTTTGGCAACTGGTTTAATGTACTTCCGCTGACCCGGACCATTCTTCTTAGCATGACCCTGGTTCTTAGCCTGACCACCCTTGGCCTTACTCTTACCCTTGAACTTCTCAGCATTGGACGGACCACCAGACTTGACCATAACCATATTAACCTTATCAGTATTAACAGGAAGACTAGCAGGTTTATCTTTAAGGCGATTAGCCTCCTCGGTCCTCATATGTCCTACAAGTTCTTGGAGGGACATATCTTTTTTCTTATGTTTAAGGTTGTTTCTATAGTCAGACTAGGAAGGAGGGAATTTTTACAGAAGTACATTAGCAAGAAAAACATCACATAATTTCATCCCTTCATTAATCACATCAGCACATAAATTTTCATAAATATGCACTTGTTCCATTATTGGTTTACCATCCTCCATTACAAACTCAAGCCATTTCCCAACCACATATTTCTTTTTCCCCGCGTCATCAGACCCATATTTCGATTCTAAGGTTTCCCAAATAACTGTAGCAGATTTATTGACCATAAATAAATCGAATAAGGTATTAGACATGTGATTAAGCAAATGACATCTAGCAGTCTTATTATCTTTTTCAAACTTTTTAACTGACTCTTCGTTCGACTTAATAGCAGAAGCAATAAGAGGAGTATTTTCAACAGAAGTGAAAGTAACAAGAGTTGGTGGATCTTTAAACAACACATAATCAACTTCCAACTGCTCAAAAAACATCAGCAATTTCTGAGACCAACTTTTATAGTTATTGTCGTCTAATGGTTCAAGCTTTGATAAATCAGGAATAATTTTCGACATAACCGACATTGTTACAGCAACAAATAGTTTTCAAATTGTAAGACGAGAAATGCCGTAACAATAAAACAGAGATAAGAAATACCGATGTAAGCAGTGACGTGGAAAGGAGCCATTGCCTTGAAAACTATTTCCGGTACGACCGTGGTGGGGATCAACTAATGACCGGTAGTTCCCCAAGGATTACACTACTGCTACATCTCAGACTCGCCCACTCGAGGCTGACAGGCCTGGAAAGATTGTATTACTTTACCTAGAGAATTATAGAGAAACAGAGAAGAGAAGAGAAGAGTGTTGTGTTGTTGTTGTGTGTTTATGAGGCAGAGAGAGCAGGTATTTATAGCAAAATAGCAGCTGTTACAGGAGGCATAAACTGCTCCTGAAACTCAGCCAACAACTCGAGAAAGTGGGAGTGAGACTCTCTCCCACTAACAGTTATATTGACTGACTCTGTCAACATAGAACGAATGAACCTGGACAACACAAGAACTCGGACGCGGCCCAAAAAGATAGGCATAGCCCGCTGACAACACCAAAATGTGTCGTGTTTAGTAGTATTTATTAGGTCCGTTTAATATACTTTTTACGAGTCGTTAGCATCATTTTATGCTAACCTCAGTCCTTGTAATTATGTTGTTATTTAGTATTTTTATGTCAAATTTTAGAGTCAAGCCCGGAAGTCAACAAAAGTCAAAGTCAAACCCGAGACCCGAGACCAAACCCGACAATTGGAGTGGGCTAGGAGCAAATTATCAATGCATGAAAAGCAAGTCCAAAGGGTCAATGGAAGTCAAGGCGAGACTAGCATTCAAGGGGTCAACGAAAGTCAAGGCGAGCAACCAAGAGTAAAAACTGGCAGCATAAAACGCTGCCAGCGCGCCTGAACGCTGCCGGCGTCCCACGACGCTACCAGCGTCCGTGGGCGCTGCCAGCGTCCTGGCCTGAGACAGGTGTTCCTTCATTCTCCGTCTTGTCATTTTGAGGCCCATTTCTCGAAGGCCCTAGGTTTCCGGACCAAGGGTATATAAGAGCCATATTTTAGAGAGAGAGAATTCAATTCCCTACATTCATTCATTCCATAATTTCCATAACATTCCACATTAGAATTCTCTCATTTTGGCTTGTAATTTTAGTTGAACTTTATTTTTGGGTTGTAATTCTTGGATTATGGGTAGCTAATTTTCCATTTCTCAGTGTAATTGGAACAAGTTCTCCTCTTTTAGCATTGTAAGACTCTTTGAATCTCTTCTTCTTTATTTAATACCATTTTTCTCATGTTCATTTTCTATTGTTGAATGAATTATTGTTGAAACTAACCATCTTAGCAATTGTTTGTTTAATTATTGCTTTGTCTAGATAAATTTTGTTAATTTGTCTTGATATTGTTGAAGCAACCTTGAAAGATTGCAACTTTGGTTTAAAAGTTGGAATCTTTTGAGTGGAATTTGGTTTATTGTGTGATTAGAACATGGTTTAATGTTTTATTACATGATTCTAGCTTGTTTCTTTGGGTTTGTTCTTAAAGCTTGCATCTTTGATTTGGGCTCATGTTTTAATGGGTGTAAATTGGTTTGTAAAGGGTCAATCTTGGTTGGTTTAATCCTTGTTGGCTAATTTCTTAGAAACTTGTATGAGATAACTAGAGAAGAGAGGAAAGGAAGAGTCTTTACTTTGCTAATTGTTGGGAACTTGGGAAAATTACACTAAGTTAGTTTCTCCATTTTTGAATATTTGAATCTTTAGTATTTGTTGGTTATTTTAGACTAGTTAATGAATTTCTCCAATCAAACTTTCTCCATATGTGTTATGCTACATGTTTTTGCCATTGTTAATATCATAGTTTGTAATTAATTTAAGTTTGTGTCTTAATTAGTGTCTTAATTTGTGATTAGAGTAATTAATTAGTAATTAGTTTCGTTAATTGGTTTTTAGCAAGAGTCCAGATTTGTTAATTTAGTTAGTACCGCCTTCTCTTGGGTTCGACCCTATTCTTACCATTTACTACATTTATTTAAGATAGTTTGTGTTTGTTTAGGAGATATAAATTGTTATTTGATCGTAGCTAATTAGCGGATTTAACGACACGTGAAATTAGGCTCGACAAATTTGGCGCCGTTGCCGGGGATTGCAATATAACTAACAATTAAATTGAAACTCTTGTTAGTGTCATAAATTGTTTAGATTGTTTTTTTAATATTTTTTGTAGTAATGTTTATAGGTTACTTTGTGTTCAAGTTACTAATTTGTGTTGTTGAGTTGTTTTAGAGTTTTTGCCTTGGTCACAAGAGGGAATTGGTGACCAAGATATTGATCCATCTTCAAGTAGCATATCAAATTGGTTATTTTCAAATCCCCTTTATAGGAGACCTTTTTGGAGGGAACCTAGTGAAGAGGAATTGGAAAATAATATTTTTCAAGAACAACCGGAAGAAGAGTTTGATTCACCACCTAGGATACCATCTGTATTGAACGTCCTTTACCCACCTAATATGGCGGAGGATAATAGGACAATCGGTGAGATTCAGGCAAGGAATTATGAGGAGCAACCCCTTTGTATTGCATATCCTCCCATGGGGGATGTGAACTTTGAGCTCAAAGGTTTCTTCGTCCACAACTTACCTAAATTCCATGGCATGGTGGGGAACGACCCTAATAAACATTTGGCCGAGATTCATATGATTTGCACAGGTGCTATTCCCCAAGGGGTGACCGAGGATCAATTCAAGTTAAGGGCATTTCCTTTTTCTCTTTAAGATGCCGCGAAAGAATGACTCTTTTGCCTCCCGGCTCACTCCGTTACCACGTGGGTGGGCTTGAAGAAAAAGTTTCTTGAAAAGTATTATCCGGATTCAAGACACAATCACTCCAAGAAACTTATCACTACTATTGAGCAAGAAATGGGAGAAACCCTTTATGATTATTGTGAGCGTTTCAAGAGTCTTGTGGCAAGATGCCCATACCATGGCATGTCGGGAGATGATTTGTTAACGGCTTTCAATGAGGGGTTGTGCCAAAATGACCAAAGAATGATCATTGCCGCCACCAGAGGTGGAATTGACACCCTTGATGTGGCCGATGCCAACAATATTATCGAAAAATTGGCAATGAACACAAGAAGCTATGGAAGAAAGAGTGAAAGGGGAGGAGGCCCTAGGAATGTATCCTCCATGGAGAATCCTTATGCATCTCAAAACCAAATGATCATGCAAGAAATGGCTGAACGTAAATGTATGATGTCAAACTTGGTTGTTAACAAAGGTAACTCATTCTCTCAACACCCCAAACCAATCGAATGCTCATATTGTGGGGGTGACCATGCCACCAACACATACTACATCTGTGGGAAATATCGGTATACTTCCCTTTAAATTTTTCGGATTATAATGAAATTATAATTATATGAATTTCTAGTCATAAATGAAATTGCATAATAAAACATGAGATAAAGAAATAACCTTCGGTCCTAGCAAAAGGCCTAAGAACAAATACCAAAGTAGGTATTCCCCTAATCGTTACACCCAAGATGGTTCAAGAGATGCCTTCGTCGTGCTAGAACGAATACCCAAAAATTACTTCTAATTTTGTGTGTATATGGATGATGAATATGAAGATGAATAAGAGAGACAAAAATCAGAATTTTTCTTCTCTCTTCACCCTAGGTGTGCCGTGAGATTAGAGTAGTGATTAGGGTTTTTATTTTTTTTCTTTTTTTTCCTCTTGTAGCCGTGACATCCAAGAGCCAAAAACAAAAACCTAGTTTCCTAATTTCACTCAACCTCTATTTGGTAATTAGCATCTAATTAATATGTATATTATGTAATATGTATTCTTATTATTACTAGTAATGGACCGTCACATAAACCGAGTAATGCCGGACCAATACACTATAATAATATCGTGTAATACATATCCGCCAACTTAAATATAACAGTTTACATTTAGTTTAGACCAACATTATATACATTGATTAAATATAACATTTTATATTCAATTACCAGCTAACATTATTTAATCGTTATTAAATAATCGTATCATCATCACATTGACTAACCTTTTAGTCAAATACATCGACTAACCTTTTAGTCATTTAATAAGGCATCAATATGATTATTTTCTCAAATAATCACATCTCTCAAACACATCCTTTAGGTGTGACTTTTAGGGATCAGTTGATCACCGCCATCTGTATGACAATAACGTCAAACTTATCTAGCAAGCCAACCGTTATCGATAAACGTTAATCAACTGATTATAATACAAAGTATACCATGTGAACCTTAGCTGTTATCACACTAACTGTGGAGGACACTAGCTCCAACAATCTCCCACTTGTCCTTACAAGTGTATGTGCGATAACCGATTCTCATATCCTTAAATTTCTCCCACTCAATGTAAAACAATTTGCAAAGTCCGCATTCACAAAGGTCGTATTTTAAAGTGATCAGTATCAAGAGTGGTTTTCCCGACTAGAGAGTAACTCAACTGATAAACGAATCATTATTCGAGCATGGCCATGCATTTCAGTTACTACTCCTCGAGTGGCCCTGAGAAATAACAAAACCTGATAAAGGGTTGGATATTTTCCTCAACTCGAATCCTGCAGATGTAAGCACAGTATGAAATGACCCAGTAAAAATCTGCTTGGCCTCCTGTTACGGTCGACCGTGAGAAAGAACCCAAAGTCACCCAAAAACTGCCTTAATCTCAAGAGACAGTCGATAGTCAAAAGAATCGACTCTAGGAACACTATGGACGTCCAAGCCACGACCTGGCACCGAATGTTGTTAAACATATAGGACTCCATAACGTCGTCATGAATTACAATGTCCTACGAGGTATCCTTATAACTCGTATTTGTGATCGATCAGTCAACAGTTTGACTTATGGCTCGTTGAACCCACCATCAATCGACTCAACAATATAATAGCCAGAGTTATCAGCTCATGTAGGCGATTACGAACCAAAACACATATAATGTTATTCAGTTCACTTTGTGGTGTTCAATGTTGTCCATACAATCCACATGAAAACAAAATATGAAAACAATACGATGAAGTTATTATTAGTATAAGAAAAGGATGTATCTAATTCATACAAACAGCTAATACAACTCAGGAACACGTTTAATTCCCATGAAAGTAATGTGCCCTACATGCTTATCGTGTCTTAACGGTTTAGTGAGAGGATCTGCTATGTTATCATCCGTAGCAATCTTGTCTATCACTATCTCCTTTTGCTCCACGTAATCTTTGATCATGTGAGCCTTCTGAAGTACATGTCTAGATTTGTTGCTAGACCTAGGCTCCATAGCCTGGAAGATGGCACCACTATTATCACAATAGATGGTGATCGGGTCATTCGAACTAGGAACTATGGCAAGTCCTTGTAAGAATTGACGCATCCATATAGCTTCCTTTGCAGCCTCTGAAGCGGCATAGTACTCGGACTCAGTCGTAGAATCTGCTATAACACTCTGCTTGGAGCTTTTCCAGCTGACCGCAGCGCCATTAAGAGTAAATACGAATCCAGACTGAGATTTCGAGTCATCCCGATCCGTTTGGAAGCTAGCATCTGCGTAACCGGTTGCGCAGAGCTCAGTCTCTCCACCATAAGTCAATACCCAATCCTTAGTCCTCCGTAGGTACTTAAGGATATTTTTAACAGCCATCCAGTGTGTTTCACCTGGATTGCCTTGGTACCGACTGGTCATACTCAAAGCATATGCCACGTCTGGACGTGTGCATATCATGGCATACATGATCGATCCTATAGCTGATGCATAAGGAATTCGACTCATGCGCTCGACCTCTTCAGATGTCTTGGGTGCCTGAGCTTTACTCAAATGCATCCCAGACGTCATTGGAAGATACCCCTTCTTGGAGTTGGTCATGCTGAACCTCTCAAGAATCTTATCTATATAAGACTCCTGACTCAGTGATAACATCCGTCGTGATCTATCTCTGTAGATCTTTCATCTGGAAATGGTTCTTTAACCATACCTTAACCGAAGATAAGAGAGGAATATCATTCCCTATCAAAAGTATGTCATCGACATACAATATCAAGAAAACGATTTTACTCCCACTCGACTTGACATATAAGCATGGTTCCTCAACCGATCGAGTGAAACCATTTGCGTTTATGACTTGGTCGAAACGATAATTCCAACTCCAAGAAGCTTGCTTAAGTCCATAAATGGAACGCTTAAGCTTGCACACTTTCTTAGGATTTTTAGGGTCTATGAAACCTTCGGGTTGTACCATGTACAACTCCTCCTCCAAATAACCGTTTAAGAAGGCGGTTTTCACGTCCATCTGCCAAATTTCATAGTCATGAAAGGCGGCAATCGCTATGATTATCCTAATGGAACGCAGCATGACTACGGGTGCAAAAATTTCATCATAATGCAATCCGTGCACTTGAGTGAAACCTTTTGCCACTAGTCGTGGCTTATAGGTGTCTGGTTGTCCCCCTACGGAATGCTTTATCTTGTAAAGCCATTTGCACTGAAGAGGCCGAACCTTATCAGGCAAATCAACCAGATCCCATAGGTCATTCTCATACATAGAGTCCATCTCGGATTGCATGGCCTCAAGCCATAGCTTTGAGTCGGAACAGGTCATGGCTCCTTTATAGGTAGCGGGTTTGTTACTCTCTAGGAGCAAAACATCGTCTCTATCGTTCTCCTCGACCATACCAATGTATCTGTCTGGAGGTATAGAGACTCTACCCGACCTTCTAGGTTCCTCAGGAATATTAACCGCAGCAGAAGATGAAGGAACATCTTCCTCCATCGGTTGCTCGGTTGTTGGTTCTTGAATCTCCGACAGATCGAAGGTTCTATCACTCGTCTTGTTCTCGAGAAACTCTTTCTCTAGAAACTTCGCACTAGCCGCAACAAAAACACGTTGTTCGGTAGGCGAATAAAAGTAATGACCAAACATTCCTTTTGGATAACCAATAAAGTATGTCTTGACCGATCGCGGGCCGAGCTTATCCTCGTGTCTCCACTTGACATAAGCCTCGCAGCCCCAAACCCGAATAAAGGACAAGTTAGGGACTGTTCCCTTCCACATTTCAAATGAAGTCTTGTCAACAGCTTTAGACGGACTTCGGTTAAGTATAAGAGCAGCTGACAAAAGAGCATAGCCCCACAATGAATCAGGCACTACCGTGTGACTCATCATGGATCGAACCATATCAAGTAATGTTCGATTTCTCCGTTCGGACACACCATTTAATTGAGGTGTTCCAGGTGGAGTTAACTGTAGTACTACACCACAGTTTTTAAGGTGTTGATCAAACTCATTCGAAAGATATTCGCCACCACGATCTGAACGTAGTGCTTTAATCTTTCTACCCAGCTGGTTTTCAACCTTATTCTGGTATTCTTTGAACTTATCAAAGGATTCACTTTTGTGCTTCATTAAGTAGACATATCCATATCTACTCAAATCGTCCGTGAAAGTGATAAAATATCTATAGCCATCTCTAGCGTTGATTGACATAGGTCCACACACATCAGTATGTATGAGTCCTAATAGGTCAGCAGCGCGCATTCCAACACCTTTGAAGGAAATTCGAGTCATTTTGCCTATGAGACATGATTCACACGTGCCAAATGATGCATAGTCAAATGGGGAGATAGTCCCATTGTCAATGAGCTTCTTCACGCGTTTTTCATTTATGTGTCCCATACGGCAATGCCATAGATAGGTTTGATCTTTGTCACCAACCTTTACCTTTTTATTACTCACATGCAATATATCTGTGGTTTGATCTAAAACATAAATCCCATTCATGGAAACTGCTTTACCATAAATCATTTCGTTAAAGGAGAAAATACAGCTATTATCCTTTATTACAAATGAAAAACCGTTCTTATCGAGTACGGAAACAGAAATAATGTTTTTAGATAAACTGGGTACATAGTAACAGTTATTTAAAAATAACTCAAATCCACTTGGGAGTTGGATTACATATGTTCCCACTGAAAACGGCAGCTACTCTTGCTCCATTCCCCACTCGCAGGTCCACATCACCCTTTTCGAGAGTTTTGATGTTTCTTAGGCCCTGCAAATGATTACACAGATGAGAACCACAACCAGTATCAAGTACCCAAGTTCCGAAACTTGCATGATTAATCTCAATCATATGAATAAAAGAAGACATACCAACAGGAGTGACGCGGCCTGCTTTTACATCTTCAGCATACACGGGACAGTTCCGCCTCCAATGCCCAGTCTTGTGGCAATGGTGGCACTCCATGTTTTCTTTTCTCTTTGTCTTGCCTTGTGAGCTACTGCTAGTCTCACCAGGCCCACTCTTGCCCTTTCCTGGCTTCTTGAACTTCGGCTTCCCTACAGCTAGGTCGGCCTGAGCCTTGCCCTTACCCTTACCCTTGTTTGCAATCATGAGAACGTCCTGCTTCAGGCTCCCACTCAATTTCAGATCCTTCTCAGTCTGTATGAGAAGTGAGTGTAGCTGATGAGGATTTCTCTTCAAATCATTCATATAGTAATTTGCCCTGAATTGGGCAAAACCATCATGAAGTGAATGAAGCATGCGGTCAATGACCACGCTCTCTTTGATTTTGCAATCAAGTGCCTCCAGTTTTTCGAGATTCTCGATCATATCGAGAATGTGTGGGCTAACCGGTTGGCCCTTCTGGAGTTTCGCCTCAAAGAAGCGAGTGGTAAGCTCATACATAACGATCTGCGGTGCTTTTGAGAACTCGTTAGTGAGCGTGGTGAAAATCTTGTTTGCACCTTGGGCAATGAATCGTCTTTGCAAATTGGATTCCATTGAAAAGATGAGTACGTTCTTTATCGCACCCGCCTCCATTACGAAATAACTATAAGCAAGTGATTCATTTTCTTCTACATTGGGGCCTGGGTTAGGCGGTAGTGGCTCAGTCAAGTACTTGAGCTTACCGTCAGCTATGGCAGCATTCCGTAATGAAGCCTCCCAGTCCGCAAAGTTGGACCCATTATTCTTCAGTCGCGTGTACTGATTCATATTGTCCATGAACATCTTAAGCCAGGATTCGCGTGCGAGCGTGGCACTTGGCATAGGGGCATCAACATGTCCAGCCATTTGTTATAACAGTTTTATCGATATAAATGAATGCTACACTGCGAAAAAGGAGATAAAACATAATAAGCATTTTCATCGTTTTAATTAAGTCTAATGCAAAACCGATTAATGCGAAGACTCTTGCATTTATACAATTGACCTCCCTCAAGTATTATATAAATGATCCCAAGACTCAATTTCTGTAAATTGATAAGCCAACTTCTTGGCTAATTCTACTTTTAGAATTCCTGGTCGATAAATTTCTGTAAATTCTATCTTTAGTCCATCATAATCACGAGATATTACCCGGACTATAATGTTGAGGTAAAATAGGTCAACACATACTACTTACCCAACGTAGAAGGGGTCATATGGAGAGTAATGTCCTATATGCCTACCGACGAAGAAGGGACTCATAGCAGTTTTCCCTATAAAGACTAATCTCAATTTTAGGTTTTAGAGGAAGGTCCATCAGCTTTAATTTTATTCATTTAAGCGAACGAATGATCTAGCATTTTGAGAATGAATAATTTAAGATGATAGCCTTTTAGAATATTGATTGACATCTGGATGTCCATGATAATTAACATACAATCTATATGAGTCAATTTTCATGCAATTAATTAGTAGTAGGTGGTTTGGTTTAGGCGGAATATGATGCACTAACTATCATGCAAAAGAAAAACAATAAGAACGGAAAAATGAAAAAACAAAGTACTAAGTCCTAGTGTGGCCTATCCTATCAAAATAGAACAAAAATAAACTTTGGAATCCATCCTTATGGACCCTAGAAGCTTGACTTCATGTTCCATCTTGGTCCATGTAGCGGGAGTGAGCCATCCGATCTCCATCTTTGGTCTTCTCAAACATACAATTTTAAAATTACAAAATATAAACCTATTTACATTCTAATTTAAAAATTATAATTAAAGATTACAAAGGGGAGATTCGAGATCTCAAAATACATCCAAGACCATGTTACCATCATTACGATAACACAATCTACTAAGGCCACACTAAGCAATACAAATTACAACCTTTTGTAAAAATACCAAAATAATCCATTCATCCATTCATTCATTCATTCATAAATAAAATGCATCAACAAAATAAATTAAACATTCAAGACATAATTCATTAATTATGATGATTAATTTATCCAAACCACCTATAAAATGATCAAAATTATGTGACAATTCCTTAATTGCACACAACAATTTTAATCAACCATAATCCAATTTAATTCATATTATCGGGTATAACATAAATTAAATTCAACATTATTTTAAACCTTTTTAAAATAATAGGGTATCTATTATTGTGAACTTTTTCACAACAATAATCAACATACATTATCTTTATAATGCAATAAACAAAACAATTTTTTTTTTCCACTATTCACGGAAGAACAGTACCCGTGAACAGTAGCAGGTACAATTTTTTTTTTTTTTTTTATTATCTCGGTTAAAAAAAACTAACACAAATTAATCCTTTTAATTTGATCATGCTAATAAAACTAGATCGGTACAAACATTCAACATCTAATCATAATTAAACATTGATACAAACTAGATGATTCAAATTAACCTTTTAAAATGAATATCTAAATCATGATTAATCGATTATCAAACTACACAACTAATCATAATTGTTTTGTAAATTCATACGGAAAAAATTAGCACAATGAATGTTCTTTAACATCCAATACAAATTCCATTTTCATTTCAATTTAATCCTCATTAAATCAAAACATCAACTAATTAATTATATTATTATCTTAACAAAATAAAACAACAACATATATGAATTAATAATGGAAACCCTAAAAAAAAATTCTCACGGCCCCCCAAAAAAATAATTGTCTCGGCCGAAAAAAAAAAGCAACTTTTATAATTTTTTTTTTAAATGATACAAATCATTTAATGAAAAAGACATATAAAATAATTTCATGGCCAAAGGCTCTGATACCACTTGTGGGAAATATCGGTATACTTCCCTTTAAATTTTTCGGATTATAATGAAATTATAACTATATGAATTTCTAGTCATAAATGAAATTGCATAATAAAACATGAGATAAAGAAATAACCTTCGGTCCTAGCAAAAGGCCTAAGAACAAATACCAAAGTAGGTATTCCCCTAATCGTTACACCCAAGATGGTTCAAGAAATGCCTTCGTCGTGCTAGAACGAATACCCAAAAATTACTTCTAATTTTGTGTGTATATGGATGATGAATATGAAGATGAATAAGAGAGACAAAAATCAGAATTTTTCTTCTCTCTTCACCCTAGGTGTGCCGTGAGATTAGAGTAGTGATTAGGGTTTTTATTTTTTTTCTTTTTTTTCCTCTTGTAGCCGTGACATCCAAGAGCCAAAAACAAAAACCTAGTTTCCTATTTCACTCAACCTCTATTTGGTAATTAGCATCTAATTAATATGTATATTATGTAATATGTATTCTTATTATTACTAGTAATGGACCGTCACATAAACCGAGTAATGCCGGACCAATACACCATAATAATATCGTGTAATACATATCCGCCAACTTAAATATAACAGTTTACATTTAGTTTAGACCAACATTATATACATTGATTAAATATAACATTTTATATTCAATTACCAGCTAACATTATTTAATCGTTATTAAATAATCGTATCATCATCACATTGACTAACCTTTTAGTCAAATACATCGACTAACCTTTTAGTCGTTTAATAAGGCATAAATATGATTATTTTCTCAAATAATCACATCTCTCAAACACATCCTTTAGGTGTGACTTTTAGGGATCAGTTGATCACCGCCATCTGAATGACAATAACGTCAAACTTATCTAGCAAGCCAACCGTTATCGATAAACGTTAATCAACTGATTATAATACAAAGTATACCCTGTGAACCTTAGCTGTTATCACACTAACTGTGGAGGACACTAGCTCCAACAACATCATGATTGAACAAGGAGCAACTATGGAAAGTGTTAATGCTATGGGGTATGGAAATTACAATTCAAGGAACCCAAATGAAGGGGGAGTGTACAACCAAGCGGGGAACCGCGACCTTTTGGGATAGGGAGGGGATAAATCGAAAGCTTTGAAAACGCTAAATTCAATCATTTGAGAGCCCAAAATCCCACCCAAAACTGGAACTCCAATTTCGAACAAAACCCACAAAGAATTTACAACAATCAAAGGGCCGACAATTCAAATTTCCAAAGCAACTCTCAATCTCAAAACAATGCTCAAAGACAATCTAACCAAGGCCCCATTCAAGGGAATTCTTCTTCTCAAGGGAACTTGAGTGATATTTTGCAAACACTCCTTGCCAATCAAGAGAAAGATAGGGAGGAGGCAAGGAGAGATAAAGAGGAGGTAAGGAGAGATAGAGAAGAGGCAAGGAAGGATAGGGAGGCAAACAAACTTAGGGTAAGCAACTTGGAAACTCAACTATCCCAAATAACCTCCAATATGTCAAAATCGCAAACCTCAAGCTCTACAAGATTCCCATCTCAAACCATCCCACCACCTAGGGAGAATGCTAGTGCCATGACCTTAAGGGGAGGCAAGGAGTTGGAGGTACACCCCCTTGAAAAAGGCAAGGAGAAGATGAAGAACCTTGAGATGGGAACCTTGGAAATTGAAGACAAAAGAGAATTAGTAATTGGTCATGGAGAGATATCAAAGAATGAGGAAGGGACATCCACAAGCAAGGACCCCAAGGGAGACATTTCAAAGATGGGTAAAGACATTCTTGATGATGATGTGGTAGAGGAATACATACCGGAAGCCCCATTTCCTAGTGCTTTGATAAGCACAAGGAAGTATGACGAGGAGAACGACTTGTATGAAACTTTCCGGAAGTGTGAGGTAAACATTCCTCTGTTTAAGTTGTTAAATAGTGTCCCTAGGTATGCAAAATTCTTGAAAGAACTTTGTACACCTAAGAGAAAGCCTAAGAAAGGAACTCATAGGGTTAGGGTGAGTGAACATGTTTCGGCAATTTTCAAGCAAAACTTACCAAAGAAATTTGGAGACCCAGGCATGTTCACCATCCCTTGCACCATTGGAGGGCAAAGTTTCAAACGTGCCATGTTAGACCTTGGAGCCTCTATTAACATCATGCCCTTATCCATCTATGAGACCCTAGGCTTAGGACCTTTGTCTAAGACCGGGGTGGTTATTCAACTAGCCGATAGGTCTAGTGTGTATCCCAAAGGCTTGATAGAGGATGTACTAGTAGAGGTAGATAACCTTGTCTTCCCGGCGGACTTTTATGTTTTAGACATGGAGTCTAGTTCAAGTGCAACTCCCCTTCTCCTTGGTAGGCCATTCATGAAAACCTCTAAGACCAATATTGATGTTTCAAACGGATATTTGATAATGGAATTCGGGGGAAAGAGATTGACCTATAATATCTATGATTCTATGAGACACCCTAGTGATGTTCAATCTTGTTTTTTCTTAGATATTTTCAAGCCTTTGGTACCTCAAATGTACAAGTTATGCGATAGGGACCCACTTGAGGTGGCCATAACTAACAATGTGGAAGAAGAGGATTTGCGTTTTTTGTTGTCGGCTGATGTGCAGGAACATCTCAAGAACTTGGAGAGAAAGAAGAGCCACTAGACAGTTATGAATAACTCAACACCATCGACTCTAAATAAACGGCAAACCGTGTAAATATTCTATTCTTGTGAATATTCCATTTAAGTTTCATTGTTAACTTTTAATATTTGAGTTTTTTTTAAGTAATTAGAATTTGCATAAATCAAACTTTTTGAAGTTACTAACGATTTTGTGAAGATCTTACAAGTTTTCGGCCGCCTCGGGATGCGTGCCACTGGTAAAAAAGTGGTAGACTCGGTGAAATTTTGATATTGAAGGTTATTAAGGGTCATTGGAATGAAAATCGAAGTCCAGTGGTGTTTGAAAGACTTAGCCAAATTTTGGCTAAGTGCAAACTTGAAGAAAAATCCGGCAGAGAATAACGCTGCCAGCGTCTTAGGGCGCTACCAGCGTCACAGGACGATGCCAGCGTTCCTTGGCGCTGCCAGCGTCATTGTCTGATTTCAACTCTTCATATCCTCACAAACACGAATTCTTCAACTTTCCAAACTTTTATTTTCACGAACAAAAACCCCAAAAACAACCTCAATCCTTCAAATCTTCACCTTTCTTCACCAAATCTTCACAAAACTTCATCAAAATCAATCTAATTCTTCATTCTAACCTTCATTCTACTTTTAAACACCTCCAAATCAACCCAAATCACTCAAAATCTCAGAAAAATTCCTTTAAGAAACCTAGAAAACTCTTCTTCAAATTCGATTTTAGGGAGCTTTTAGTGTGTTTTTAAAGGGTGGTGAAGGATTCTTTGCTTATTCTAATCATCAAGGAGCTAAATTTTTGTGGAATCGGGAAGGTATAACTCAATACTTAACTTTTTCCATTTTATTCATTGATTTTACTCGAAAATTAGGCTTGAATTAGTCTTCTTTTGAGTTTGTTCTTGCTCTTGTTGATTGTTTAGCTACAATTGGTAAAACTTTTCTGAGTAAGGCATAAGAATTCAACAAACACTAGACTTTTGAGGTGTTGAGATTGTTGCATACCAAGTGTTTGTTGAATTGCTTGTTTGAGTGAAAAACTACTTTGAGTGTTTGTTTGTTATTGTAGTAGTATTGTATTGTTGAAATTGTTGCAGAAAATGGCTCCTAAAATCTCCAAGTTGTTTGGGAAGGGAAAGAACAAGAGGGCCGCGGTGAGTGTGCCCGACACCGATGTTGCGGTGGTGTTCATGGGTTATGTGAGGTTGAGTGCTTAACATAAAAAAATTTGGGACAAACTCACCACACCCCGACAACAACCCCTTATAACCACAAATTATCCCCAAGCACCCTCCATGCATTGGGAATGTTCGACTTGGCAAGGGATATGCTAGCTAAAGTAGGGCTAGAAGCTTATCTCGAACCGGACTCTTGGGATCACACCTATAAGAGTTTCGCGTACGAGTTCCTAGCTACCTTGTCCGAGTTGGACGTACCCAAGGGGAATGAAAAAGCCTACCGCTTCCGCCTAAACCAAAATTGGCACAACGCCCCAATCTTCAAAATTCGCCAAATCCTAAAAATCACCAAAAACCCCGAAGAGATTAAATGCCCCAAAGGGTTGGAACCAGATTATGGGGTGTGTCATTGCATCTAAGGATGCAAAACTCTCCACCATCACCCACCCCGTGCTTAGACTCATTACCCGGTTCCTGACCACCATTTTTAACTCCGCGGGAGAGCCTGCTAAGGTACCGGAGAACATACGGTTGTGTTTGTGGATTATGCTCCCGGGAGGGGTGGGGGTACCGGATTGGGCGGACTTGTTTATGAGAGCTTGTATTAAGCACCGCCAAAAATCCACTAAAGCAAGTATCCACCTTGGGGGGATGGTGTTCTTTCTGGTTCAACATTATGAAGGGGGGATTGATGAGCAGCAAGAGGCCAACTCTTGTAAGGGTTTAACAAGGTACAACCACTTTGGGCTAGATGAGGTGCACATGTTCAAAATTAGAAAAGTGGAACCTTTGAGAGGATTTTGGTTGGGGAGTGATGGGCTAAGCTATATGAAAATGCCTAGGCCTTCAAACAATCCTTTACCTAGAGGGCCAAAACCGGAGAATTTCTTTTGCCCTAGGGAAGAGAGTTTGGGGGAGAGTAGTAGTGAGGCGGAGGTAGAGGAAGTGCCCTTGCGGCAAAGAAGGAGGCTAAGGAGAGAGAAAGGTGAGGGGAGTGAGCAAGTTAACGAGGAGAGGGAGATCCTCACAATTGAGGGGGGATCTTTCCAAAACCCACCTTTTACACAACAACAACAACTATCACCACCATACCATTACCAATCATCTTACCAAAGCCACCAAGACACCGACACCCCAATGCATGATGCGGAGACTCATGCTAGCACCCCTATGGAGCCATGGCAACAACAAATGGCATCATACTTTTCTAGCACAAACGATGTCCTCAAGCACATAAGTGGACGGGTGGACAACTCTTACAATTGGCAAAAAACCCAAGGGGGTAGGCTTGAATCTTTAGATGATTGGCATAATGTGGTGGAGGCAAGGGAGAGGTTGAGAGAGGAGGCCGAGAGGGCTCAACAAGAAGAGTGGAGGAGGATGGTGGAGCAGCAAGAGGAAGACCGCCTTTGGAGGGAGCAACAAAACCAAAGGTGGAAAGAGCAAAATGACATGTGCGCGGCACAAAATGCTTGGAGGGAGCAAGCCACAAACCATTTCCAAGCTCAAAATAAGCGCCACCATACCTACCTTCAAGATTCATATGAAGATGCGGTGGCACAAGAGGATGTGTATGGTTTGGCTAGCTCACTTTTCGGCATGTCCATCCAACAAAACCCCGGCTACCCCACTCCTTACACACAAGAGGCCCTTGATGAAGGCCTAGAAAGGAGAAGAAGAGTTAGAGAAGAAAGAGAGAGGAGGAGAAACCGAGGAGGTGCCTCGGGTTCTTCTCATTTCAACAATTGATGAAGCATCCCGCCCTTTCCCCTACAATGAGGACATTGTATAATCTAAGTGTGGGGGAGAGGATTGTAAATATTTGTTTTGTTTTGATGCATTTTGTTTTGTTTTGTTTTGTTTTGAAAAAAAAATGGAAAAAGAGAAAAAAAATTGAAAATCCCGGCTAGGTGAAAACCCACAAGGGTGGGCACCTAGGCAAAAATTGGGAAGGTGGCCGAGGACGGAATGAAAACCCGAAAGGGCATTCCGGGCAAAATGAAAAATCGAGTTGCGAGCCACCAATGAGAGGAAAGGAAAAGCTAAGGTGAAAACCCGAAAGGGCACCTTAGGCAAAATGAGGGATTTTCAAGAAAAAAAATGGAAAAAGAAAAAGAAAATTTGAGCAAAATACTTCCGATGAAGAGGATTTTGGAGGGAAAAGAAGGGAGAAATAAGGAGGAATTTGGAAGGAGGCTAGCTTAGGATTTCTTTTTATTTTTCTTTGAGTCACACAGTATTGGTTCCAAATCGGTGGATTTCTCTTGTGGGTTGCTTGGTTGTGCAATTTGTGTAGTTTGGGGCCAACCAAGTAACCATGCTTTACATTGGTGGAGTGATAAGGGGGCGATATAAGTAGTTGTGAGATTGATAGGAGTTCTTGTCGGTCACTTTGCTTCTACCTTGGGATAAGGTGAGAGTGACCATTACCATCTCGGAGTATAAGGAGGGAGGATGTGTGGATGAGTCGGAGTTGGTGGTGTGTCGAGTCTTGTATTAAGGGAGTTATAAGTAGGAAGTGGTAAGGGAAGAGTGTGTCACAACAACTTTGAGTCATTTTCTTTTAATAGGTGGTTGCGTTTTGAGGGAGATATAAGAAGGTAGTGGTGAGGGAAGAGAGATCATTACCTTCACATGCTATGTTTGGACTCGTGTTTGTCTTGCTAATCTTGAGTTTTACTCGGGACGAGTAAAAGTCCAAGTGTGGGGGTATTTAACAACACCAAAATGTGTCGTGTTTGGTAGTATTTATTAGGTCCGTTTAATATACTTTTTCCGGGTCGTTAGCATCGTTTTATGCTAACCTTAGTCCTTGTAATTATGTTGTTATTTAGTATTTTTAAGTCAAATTTTAGAGTCCAGCCCGGAAGTCAACAAAAGTCAAAGTCAAACCCGAGACCCGAGACCAAACCCGACAATTGGAGTGGGCTAGGAGCAAATTATCAATGCATGAAAAGCAAGTCCAAAGGGTCAAAGAAAGTCAAGGCGAGACTAGCATTCAAGGGGTCAACGAAAGTCAAGGCGAGCAACCAAGAGTAAAAACATGCAGAATAAAACGCTGCCAGCGCGCCTGAATGCTGCCGGCGTCCCACGACGCTGCCAGCGTCCGTGGGCGCTGCCAACGTCCTGGCCTGAGACAGGTGTTCCTTCATTCTCCGTCTTGTCATTTTGAGGCCCATTTCTCGAAGGCCCTAGGTTTCCGGACCAAGGGTATATAAGAGCCAGATTTTAGAGAGAGAGAATTCAATTCCCTACATTCATTCATTCCATAATTTCCATAACATTCCACATTAGAATTCTCTCATTTTGGTTCTTCATTTTCGCTTGTAATTTTAGTTGAACTTTATTTTTGGGTTGTAATTCTTGGATTATGGGTAGCTAATCTTCCATTTCTTAGTGTAATTGGAACAAGTTCTCCTCTTTTAGCATTGTAAGACTCTTTGAATCTCTTCTTCTTTATTTAATACCATTTTTCTCATGTTCATTTTCCATTGTTGAATGAATTATTGTTGAAACTAACCATCTTAGCAATTGTTTGTTTAATTATTGCTTTGTCTAGATAAATTTGGTTAACTTGTCTTGATATTGTTGAAGCAACCTTGAAAGATTGCAACTTTGGTTTAAAAGTTGGAATCTTTTGAGTGGAATTTGGTTTATTGTGTGATTAGAACATGGTTTAATGTTTTATTACATGATTCTAGCTTGTTTCTTTGGTTTTGTTCTTAAAGCTTTCATCTTTGATTTGGGCTCATGTTTTAATGGGTGTAAATTGATTTGTAAAGGGTCAATCTTGGTTGGTTTAATCCTTGTTGGCTAATTTCTTAGAAACTTGTATGAGATAACTAGAGAAGAGAGGAAAGGAAGAGTCTTTACTTTGCTAATTGTTGGGAACTTGGGAAAACTACACTAAGTTAGTTTGTCCATATTTGAATATTTGAATCTTTAGTATTTGTTGGTTATTTTAGACTAGTTAATGAATTTCTCCAATCAAACTTTCTCCATATGTGTTATCCTACATGTTTTTGCCATTGTTAATATCATAGTTTGTAATTAATTTAAGTTTGTGTCTTAATTAGTGTCTTAATTTGTGATTAGAGTAATTAATTAGTAATTAATTTCGTTAATTGGTTTTTAGCAAGAGTCTAGATTTGTTAATTTAGTTAGTACTGCCTTCTCTTGGATTCGACCCTATTCTTACCATTTACTACCTTTAATTAAGATAGTTTGTGTTTGTTTAGGAGATATAAATTGTTATTTGATCGTAGCTAATTAGCGGATTTAACGACACGTGAAATTAGGCTCGTCAAATTTGGCGCCGTTGTCGGGGAAGGCAATATAACTAACATTTAAATTAAAACTCTTGTTAGTGTCATAATTTGTTTAGATTGTTTTTTTTAATATTTTTTGTAGTAGTGTTTATAGGTTACTTTGTATCGAAGTTACTAATTTGTGTTGTTGAGTTTTTTTAGAGTTTATGCCTAGGTCACAAGAGGGAATTGGTGACAAAGATATTGATCCATCTTCAAGTAGCATATCAAATTGGTTATTTTCAAATCCCCTTTATAGGAGACCTTTTTGGAGGGAACCTAGTGAAGAGGAATTGGAAAATAATATTTTTCAAGAACAACCGGAAGAAGAGTATGAGTCACCACCTAGGATACCATCTCCATTGAACGTCCTTTACCCACCTAATATGGTAGAGGATAATAGGACAATCGGTGAGATTCAGGCAAGGAATTATGAGGACCCGCCGCAGGCGATTGCCAAATCCCAAATCCCAAATCTCGGATCCGGAACCGGGCCGGGCCGGGCTCGGGCACGCGCGCGTGTGCGAGCTGAATTAAGCACCTCGCAGAGTCTTTACAAAATACCTCCTTAACCCACTAGTGATATGGTATGGTAAAGGGTGTTATATAAACACAAGAGGAATACCACTCACTACCAATGTGGGACAATTGGAAAAAACACACCAGAGGCAAAATCCCCTATTTCCAACAATATCTTCCTCAAAGCATCCACAATAGAAAGGAGATTTACATTCTCTTATTATCCCTTCCTCTTAAATTAAACATTATACTCTAACCCTCAATATAAATAAAAAATATAAAAAATTAGATATTATTGATTGGTTAAATGGCACAAGGGTCTATGCACACTTTCCTCTAAAAGTAGATGAAGTACTCTTTGTCTACTTAGAAAGAGGACACCCATATTAGTTCCACAATAGAGAGGATGATTTCATCCTCTTATTTTTTATCTTTCCATGTATTTTTTTGACACTTCACTCCATCTTTAGCCACCTCATTTCCCACTATCTACATCCTATTCATGTCATCTAGCTCTATTTTACTCCACAATAGAGAGGATCCTCTTATATATCATTTTTTTATTTAATATTATGACTTTATGAGTCACTTTATATTAGTTTAATTATTTAAAAATCAATAAAACTAATTTAATAATCAACATGGCAATTAAATATTAGTTTTTGGGCACAAGGGCATATGTCTTCTTTCCTCTAAAAGTAGAGGAAGTAACCATCTTTCTCTATGTAAGAGGACACCCATAATAGTTCCCACAATAGAGAGGATGTACTCTTAAAGGAGAGAGAGTTAAGAGGATGCTCAATCCTCTCTATTGTGGGTGCTCTTAGAGCATCCACAATAGAGAGGGGGTTTTCATCCTCTTATTTTATTTCCATCCTATATATTTGACACATCATTCTCTTTGTACCTATTTTATTTTCCACTATTTACATCCTCTTCCTCTATTTTTCTCCTATATTTTTCCACAATAGAGAGGAAGCATTTCTCTTTCTGTTAAATTAAACATTACACTCTAACCCTCAATATAAAGAAAAAATATAAGAAATTAGATATGATTGATTGGTTGAATGGCACAAGGGCCTATGCACACTTTCCTCTAAAAGTAGAGGAAGTACTCTTTGTCCTCCTTCTAAGAGGACACCCATATTAGTTCCACAATAGAGAGGACATCCTCTTATAGGAGAGAGAGTGTTAAGAGGATGGTCAATCCTCTCTATTGTGGATGCTCTTAAGAGGAGGGTCAATCCTCTCTATTGTTGATGCTCTCATTCCACCCTCTCCTCGCTTTTAGTTGTCACTTATCCATCTCATTATTCTTTAACTTTTTAATTAATAACAAAAACGATCATTTTATATATATATATATGGTAAGTCATTTAGGGGCTAAAAATAGATAAGAGTGTGGGCTAGCCTGGCCCACAGTGGCCCGACCGCCCCCAGCCATCCCTCTTTTGTCTGGCCCATTGACCCGGTAATCTAGCATGCCCACCCCGCTTCCCTAACCGCGGAGGTCCCGGGTTGCCTTCTTTCCAACCCACACACTCCAACTCGTCCATCCTGCTCAGCTCACCTCCATTTAGTTCTTTCTTATCCAATCGAGCCAGTTCAAAGGCCATCACTGCCCATCCTAGCCCGCACACCCTCAGCATGTGGTGTGGGTTGGGCTCCCTCCCCACCAACCCAAGTAATAGGCTATGTCGCACACCTAATCAAAGATAAATACCCTAGACACAAATGAATGTAGTAATAAGGGTCGAACACAAGGAGACGGGGGTTGCTATACAAGTTGTTATAGGGTGAATTCTATCAACGTCGGTTATCGATTGGTTTGGTTGGGTTTATGAAACAAAAATAATAATAAAGGAATAGTGTAGGGAGTTTGGGTCACACATGCAAATTATGTAAATGCTCAAGTCAAACTAGGAAATTGATAATAACGACAATTATTTAGGCTAAAGACACCTACCTCTCGATATTAGTGTCAATCATAGATCAAGTCCTAACAAACTCTCGCTTTGGCTAGGTCGATTTACTAACACATGCTTACTCTAATTCAATTCTGTGCCGCTCGACTTATAGAAAGAATTAACAAATTTAATCAAGGATTGTGATCAATAATCAAAGACTAACAATACAATGCAAGCATGTGATAGAAACAACTATTTGATATCATAACATCTCATTTCAACAATTGCAAATATTATTTATGCATTGCTTCCCTAATTTCATAGACAAAGTAACTACTCTTGCATAATGATAACTAATCTAATAACAAATGATAAAGTAAACATGATAACTAACTAATAACGGAAATGACAAAGGAAATAACAAAACAATACAAGAAATAGAATTACCTCAACAAAGGAAATAAAACTTGGAATTGAAGAACACAATGGAACCAAATAAATTGCTAATGAACTTGTAATATAAATTGAAATATTTAAAGGAATTATTTGTAACAACTAATGAAAACTAAACTATTCTAAACCTAATCTAATGACTAATGATATTATGTGAAAGAGTGTTTTTAGAGTGTATAATGTTGTCCAAGATGATCCTAAGTGTCGAAGTCCCTCTCTTTTATATAGGGAGAGGGACTTGAAACGGATGCAACTTACAGCACCCCAGCCTCGATCGGGGAATGGAAACCCCGATCGGGGTTTCACTAATCTGGGTACATTTGCTTAATGACTCAATTAAATGCTTAAGGAATCCTATGATACGCCTTTAAACTCCTTAATTCTCCGGTTAATTGCATAGTTTGGCATCCCATGAGCATCCAAAGAGCATCCTTATGTTGAGTTGTGGACTCCTTAGTTTGGGCTCCATTTTGGTTTCTCATTTGTACACCAAACCATTTCACAAATCTTCATGCTTGGGCTTGTCATTTCCCATAGTATCCTTCCATAGTCCATCTTGCTTCCATTAGCTTGGTGGACTTTGGTGCTTGCTAATGTGCTAGGAAAAAGCCTCTAAATGCTTAGATTCTTACAAAATGTAACAAACACAAGAAATACACCTCGAACACGTAATTAGCTCACAAACACATTAAAAGAAGTGATGTGACAACCCTCGCGGATAGCGGAAATAAAACATAACAAGCATGCAATTTATATAGCGGAAAATACGATATTTTTTTTAAACTTTTAACATGCCAAAACAAAAGTACGAGGAATGTCAAATAATTACAAGCTAAAATATAATATACTACAAAGAGACGCAGTCTCTCAAAACGTTATCAAATATCAAAGTTGTTTAGCTAAACTAGCTAAGAAACGTCTAAGAGTGAATCGTCGAGGCCAACGCCCGCTAGCTCACACCCGAACCCAAAAACAACAAGCAAAATCCATCCTAGCAACCTGTTCATCCATGAAAACATGAACGCCACAGTCAGTGGGGAGTAACTCCGGGTTCTCCCAGTCATATCACAAATAACATACTTAAACGGTAATACAAAGTAGAAGCATGCATATATATATACATGTGAATTACGAGATGGATAAATAGGCATTTCAATATATAAAGATATAAGTGCATGAAGTACAAAACGGTAAGCATCATATTATAGATAGACTCGGGGGAGACACCCTTAGGCAACTATATACTCACTAGGGCTTGCATCTCACCGATAGCGGCATATACTTGATAAGATAGAGACTCGACATATAAACCACGCCAAGTCATCCAACGGTCACAAATAATCAACATATAACCATCCATTCAAATGTACGAATACAGTGACAACATCTCTCACGGTTAATGACACGCACTAGCACCATGTACATAGCAAGTATGATCAATTCGCATCCACGGGATAAACATTTCCCTGAACGCATACACGATTAACAATTCGTATATGTAGACTCATTTCCTCCCGGTAGGACGACGATAATAATACGGTCCTAGTCTAAACCTGGCCAGACTCTCGGAATCAACATGTTCCAATTCGACATGCTATAAACATTTCGCATCCAAGACTCGGTCAAACACAGAAGCCGAGTACCCCAAATTCGGTCAACCCTCACGAAAGAGGCGGAAAGAGCACAAGCATCATAAACAAGCGGTACGCTACATGCAATGACACCACCTCGCAAGTATATGACATTTGACGGCCGGGTAGATCAACGCAATGCGTTCGCCTCCCAACAACGTCGTCATATCCCCACTAAAACATGCATAGAAGCATTAAGGATACATCTCCTCGTTCCGACATTCCAGTCTAACGAGCGAGGAGGTATAGCCGGGGAATGAGAGTTCATAGCACTTAACAGTTAGTGCTCAAATCATAACATATGTAAAACCGACTCAAAAGGGGGACATATCAAAAACCGTCACAAAACATGTGATATAAGCGAATGGAATATCATATATCCTAAACATGAATATTTAATGCTATTACGTAAATTTATACGATAAACGAACCATACAAACTATTATAAATAAATGTATAAGAAAAGAAGTGGAATAAGAACTCAGCGGGGTGCCAGCCGGTCAAGGGACCGGCCGCCGGCTACCCGGCTGACACTTCATCAATAAACGAAAACAATTGAAAATACAGCGGGATCCCAGCTGGTCAGGGGGACCGGCAGCCGGCTACCCGGCTGGGAACACCACAACACCAAAAACACACGAAATGCAAATTCACATATGCCGCGTTCCCAGCCGGTCAGCTGACCGGCGGCCAGTCGGCCGACTGGGACTACTTCAGCACGAAAACTACTATACTTCATCAATAATCCTTAATAATCATAAATAACTATCATCAATTATCATCAACCATCAACAATCATCAACAATCATTAACCAACACAAATTTCATAGCTGCTCAATTAATTCCAACACAAATCCTAACATCAAACTATATTAAGTATCTAATAATTGTCACTAGATTTTTAGTAAACATTAAGTAAGCATTTAAAACACGTATTGATATCGAGTAACCCTTCACCGTTACCTTTACGCGTCTTCAATCGATTTCTAAGTCTTCCTCCACTAGGTAGTAATCCTTATCGGGGTCTTGAAGGTCTCCACCTATACAAAGACGACAAAAGATGAATATAATTCACCTTTGAGAAAGACGGAAAATTGAAAATGAGAAAGACGGTAATTTTATTACCACACAAGGTAGAGGACGATGAGAGCGGAAGATTAAGATGAAAATAAGGAGATTTGAGTGAGGGATGGATGTATTATGAGAAGCTTGAGTTGAGAAAGAAAATGGTGGTTAGGGTTTTGGGGGTTTGGTGAGGAAGAAGAAGTAAGTGGAAAAAGAATGAGGGAGATAGGGTTTATAAGGGTGAGTGGAGAAAGATGGGAGAAAAAGCCCAAAAGCGCCTTAAGGCGTAACTCATACGGAATTTCGAGTAAAGTCCGAATAGGAACTCGGATTTGCTAAATTAAACACGGGAAACTAAGTTCTAGACTAAATCTAAAATTACGCTAAAAAGTATCCGTATAATATTTTTAATATAAAAACAGGGTACTTTTGCGGGTGTTACAAGTGCAATAATCAAATAAATCGAGCTAAAATAGGGAGTTAAGCTATATATAAAATGGACACATCACCAAGCCGCCCCCAACCCAACTCGTCCCACTATCCAAGTCTAGTTGGGGTATTCGAAATGGATTGGAAGGGTATTCATCCATTCAAGTGTTTGGTTGACATCTTTAAGAATGAATTTGATACCCAAGGAATTCGATCTAAATTCATTTCAACCCCTTGAATCTCATATCCAAGTCTCAACCCACGATTCTAAATTCATTCCCTCACATACAAACCCTAGTAAAATAGAAAGCGGGAAAAAGAAAAAGGTTGTACACACATCTCATGTGTTATGATTCCAATTCTTCATTGATATTCTTTGAAGCTCCATCGTCATACATGCAATTTGTCTTCAATTTTCTTCTTTTTCTTTGTTTAATTATAAATTTGGTACGTAGCTGGTATTTTTTCACTCAATGAAGACTTTTTCCCCTTTGTTTTTAATAATTTGTTCACTCTATCATTAGGGGTAATTTGTTATGGGTTATGCTTTTTTATAGACATAATTTACTCAATCATTGACAACATTACCCATTTTACTCCATCAAAATTTTATTTTCCTTCAGTTTCCCATAATTCTTTCTGTTCAACAGTCCCCTTCCCCCACCACCTGCTACCTTCCCTCCGACCACTCCACCGTCGGCCACATCCCCTATCGCCAACTGCTACCCCCATCCCTACCACCATTGTCGTTGACCCTCGTCTCTACCACCACTGTCCCTAACCCTTGTCTCTACTACCATCGTTACCCCCGTCGTCCAACTGAGATCTGCCTCCACTCTCCCTGCTCTACCTCATACCCAAGACCACCATCCCTTCTACTTCATCCCCACAACTACCATACCCATGCATAGGCGAGTCCCACCCTGCTCCTTTCCCTTCTAGGACTAGTTGTCCCCACTCCAGTCACCACAACCATCACTTCTTGAATGAAACCCTAATTGCAAGATTTAGCTTATTTAAATTTGTAATTAGTTAATTTTGGCGCAGAAATGTGATGTATTGTTGATAAAATTAGATTAATTACTTGTTTAGTGTATGAATAAAGTGCATAATTGAAGAGTTTGGTTACATTTTGATTAATTTGTCAGAGAACGAGAGAAAAAAGATAAGAGAGAAATTTTCCCTTCCATAAAGGGTATGCAATGGAAAAACTATGTAAAAAAATCCATAAAAGAGTAAAATGTGTTCGTGAAAGAGCAATTACGTTTGTAATTTATGCAACTTTGTATGTGACAACTCTTTGATTGATTTTTTATGCTTCTCGTCAATTGTATGAGTAATATAGTGTCATTTCACCCTATTTTTCCGCCTTTATTTAGCCTATTTTGCTTGCCTTAGACGCTCCCTAGAAGCGATTTTGTATGTTTTGTCTTCCTCTATCACTTTTCTCGGTTTTAACTTGGATTTGTAGGTGAATCGTCACTTGAGGCGGTTTCTACCTCGTTTTGTGTGACCAAGAGGATGATAAGCTACATGGAGGGCCCACAACATACCCTAGACAGTCAAACCTCCCCCGGAGGCCCTACTTGGCATGTCAAAGCCATCCCTGATAATCATTATTTATATACATGTTTTATGCTTCCCATAGACACATATAACTCGATTTACCGTCTTTCCTTGCTTATTTATTTGCTATTTTAGCTAGAATATTGATTCTGCCGCTTTTGTTATGTTTTAATGCAGATTGGATGCATTTGGAGCTTTTTGAGTAGATATGGAGCATGGCGGAGTCGGATCGTAGAAGGTTAGGCACGGGAATCGAGAGCAATAAAGAAGGAATGAAGAAAACCAAAGAAACGGGCCTTAATGAAGGATGCTCGACCGAGCAAGGTTGTTTGCTCGATCGAGTCGCACTGTTGTCATGCTCGATCGAGCAGAAGTCCCTTGCTCGATCAAGCAACCTAGTTTTTCGGCGGCTTTTCATATTTTCCTAAACTTTAACCTAATTAATTAGATTTTTGTTATAAAAAGAAAGCTCGTCTTTCATAATTAGGTGTGCTTTCTTATGCTTTAATATTAGAAAACCTAATTTAGCTTGCTTTGCCTCTGGATTTTATTCATCAAGACGATTGTCTTTAGTTCAAGCTTGTAATCGGTATTCTTTAATTTTCCTTTGTTATTCAGTTAATTACCTTCTTGTTCTTTGATTATTCTTTGTTCATCCATTCATAGTTGTTAATCATGCTTACTTTATTTATTATCGTTGTTATTAATATCGTTATGAGTAGCTAAATTCCTTTCTAGGGTTGAAAGGGGATCTAGGATTGTTAGAAGGGGTAGATTAATTAATTGAATTGCAATTGCATGGTTATCGTTTGATTATCGTTTTAATTCTAGTTGTTTGATTACTGGCTAGGATTAATTAGCTAGTCTCGCGAATTAGGATTAACACCGACCGGGTTAAGACGAAGATAGGCTACGATAATTGAATAGAACTTGTTTAATGATAGCGATCGCATGTTAAATTGTAGATCTAAAGGGCATAATTGAATCGACCGATCTTGTGACCTTAGATAACTTTATTGCATGCATAGTTGACTGCATCCTTACCCCTGAACAATAATCCTAGTGAACCTGAGACTCTAGACTTTTAATCTTATTGTTTTCAACCTTTTATTATTAGTTGTTATTGTTTATTATTAGTTATTGTTACTACTAGTTGTTATTGTTTGCTATTAGTTATTGTTATTGATTGCTTTTAGACTAGAAACTCAATCTCAAAACCCCGAATTGTTACTATAGAGACGAACTTAGTTTAACAGATTAGAATACTACCGCCTCCCCGTGGATTCGATACCTTGCTTACCGCTGACTATTGGTTAGTAGTGAATTAGGTTTACTTTTATTAAGGCGACGCGACTTTAACCTTATCAAATTTGGCGCCGTTGCCGGGGAGGCAACAGTTTTCTGTTTGTTTCTACTTACTTTGTCTTTTTTTGTCTCAGAGAACCTAAGTTTCTTGAGACAGTTCTCATCCTTTTCTTTAGTTTTTGTTTATGGCCAGGTGTTCTAGGTCCGTTCTCGTACCCTACGATTCCAAACCAGAGAAGACTCTCCGAGCTAGACGAAACTTTTGGAAGGAAATTTAAGAAGCGGAAGACTTGAGTACGCTTGAAACAGTTTACGCTAAATTCGTCGCAGAAAAACCATCCTTAGAAGAGGATACACATATTTCCGCACCCACTACAACCATGCCTACTCTAGCCAGCCATTCGGAGCCTACCGTTGCATCTATTCCCAAGGGATTTCAACTCCCTACTACGGGTAATAGCACTTTTGAGATTCGTCCATATTATATCTCTTTGGTGGAGCGAAACATGTTTGGAGGAAGCCCTACTGAGGATCCTGCTAAGCATATGGAGAAATTCACTAACTATTGTTGCTCCATTCCTTTAACGGGTGGGGTAACGTAAGATCAGATTAAGTTGGTGTTGTTTCCCTTTTCACTACGAGACAGGGCAGAAGATTGGTTGAGTGAGGTAGATATGGCTGCACTTGGCATCACCGATTGGAATTCTTTGGCTCTTGCATTCTATAAAAGATACTTTCCGCCACAGAAAACCAATGCCATTCGAAGTCAAATCACAAGTTTCAAACAAAGTCCCACTGAGAACTTCAATGAGGCATGGGTTCGCTTCAAAAAGCTTGTCAAGTCTGTTCCACATCATGGTTTTGATACTTGGTTCTTATGCAACCAGTTTTACAATGGGTTATATGATGATCAGAGGACATTGCTAGATTCTGCTGCAAATGGAAGATTCCAAAATAACACTACTGATGCCAATGCTTGGAAGTTAATTGATGAGATGGCTACTCACACTGCTGAGTATGGAAATCCCAGGGGTAATGCGAGGAGAGGAAGTTCGGACAATGCCGTTGCAGCTCAGTTGGAGGCATTAACTGCCAAAATTGCCGAGTTACAAACTTCAAAGTCCTTGGAAAATAAACAAACGGTTCATGCCATGGTTCAACAAGAGCCAACCTGTGAAAGATGTGGTACTATGGGGCATAATTCACTAGAATGTATGACTACGGTTGAGCAAGTTCTTGCCTTTCAATCCTTTAAGCAAGGAACACCTTACTCCAACTTTTACAATGAAAGGACGAAAGAGCATCCAAATTTCTCTTACCAAAGTCAGAATGTTCTCAATCCTACCCCACCGCCACCTCAGCAACAAGGTTCCTCTTATATGATCCCTCAGAATCGCAATTCTCAAGGTAATTATAACCGTTCCAATCAAGGAGGCCATAACTTTCAACAAGCTCCACCTCCACCACCTCCAAGTAATGATATGGCAGAATTGACAGCCATGTTGTAGCAAAGTCTTATGATACAACAAAAGCAAGATGCTCAGATCTCACAATTGCTAGCTCATAACAAGATGGTTGATACTCAAAATGCCCAATTGGCAATTCAAAATCCACATAAACAACCAGGTAATCTTCCTCCTCAAGAACACCCTCCACATGAACAAGCCAATGCTATCACCTTGAGGAGTGGGACCCATTACAAAGGCCCTGAAATGATAAGGGATGAAACTGATGAAAGTATGGAAGTTGCTGGTCAAAGTTCGAAAAACAGCGAAAAAGGGGCTGAAAAAGAGATTGCTCGATCGAGCAGAACCCAATTGCTCGATCGAGCAACCTATGGAATTCCTGAAAATTCTGTTCAAAAAGTTCCTGAAAGTTCCTGTTCCGAAAAACTCGATCGAGCAACCCCTCTGCTCGATCGAGCAACCCATGATCAGGCCGACACGACCTCCAATTCATCTTTAAAAGCAAAGGAAGCCGAGCCAATTACCATTGCACTTCCCTTTCCACACCGCCAACATAAATCCAAGCTTGATAAAGAGTTTAGGAGGTTTATGGAGGTAGTCAAGAATTTGCAAGTGAGTGTACCATTTACTGAGTTGATCACTCAGGTATCGGCCTATGCAAAGTTTATGAAGGACATATTGACAAGGAAGTGGTCCTTTAATGAAGTGAAGACAGTTGCATTTACTGAGGAATGCAGTGCTGTGTTGCAATCCAGATCACCACCTAAGCTCAAGGATCCAGGGAGCTTTTCTATTCCTTGTAATATAGGTTGCTTAGCTATAGATAAAGCTCTTTGTGATCTAGGGGCTAGTGTTAGTGTCATGCCATTTTCTATATGCAAAAAGCTTAATATGGGTCAACTTACTGTTACAACCATGACCTTACAAATGGCCGATCGTTCTATTAAACACCCTTTAGACATTTTAGAAGACGTACCGGTTAGAGTAGGGAATTTTTTCATACCAGTTGACTTTGTTGTCTTAGATATGGCTGAGGACACCTAAATTCCTATCATCTTGAGACGACCATTCCTCCATACTGCGGGGGCGGTTATAGATTTTAAGAATGGGAGACTTACACTAACAGTGAGGGATGACACAATCACTTTCAACTTGGATAATGCCATGAAACACCCCATGTTAGAAGAGACATGTCATAGAGTCGATATTGTGGATTTATCTATTGATGACTGTCTTTCCTTGTGTTTGAATAGGGATCCTCTGGAGATCGCCTTAATTTTCAGCACTGCTGAAGCTGGAAGCTCACGGAGTGAAGGAGTAGTTGAGATGGAAAAACTGCTGACAGGAGAGGACTGCAAGTTACAGAAGGTTTATAGCTTAGGTAACCCCCCTAAGGTTACCGAGGTAAAGAAATCTGAACTTAAACCCCTCCTCTCTCATCTTAAGTATGTTTTTCTTGATTCCCATGAGATGAATCCTGTAATTGTCCGTGCTAACCTATCTGAAAGCCAACTTACTTATTTGTTGGTGGTTTTAAAAAGACATAAAAAGGCTATAGGTTATAGCATTGACGATTTACAAGGTATTAGTCCTGACTTTTGTATGCACCGTATCCACTTAGAAGAAGACCATAAACCTTGTAGGCAAGGTCAGCGTCGTTTGAACCCCACTATGCAAGAGGTAGTTAGAAAAGAAGTGCAGAAATTGTTAGATGCAGGAATCATATATGCTATTTCTGACTCAAAGTGGGTTAGTCCTGTTCAGGTAGTCCCTAAAAAGGGAGGGACTATGGTCGTCACTAATGAGAAAAACGAGCTCATATCTACTAGATTAGTGACAGGGTGGAGGATGTGTATTGAATGTAGCTACTATTGATTATAGGAAACTGAATGTAGCTACTAGGAAAGACCATTTCCCTCTTCCCTATATCGACCAAATGTTAGAGCGTCTAGCGTGTCATAAGTATATTTGTTATCTAGACGGCTACTCGGGATTCTTTCAAATCCCCATTCATCCTGACGATCAGGAAAAGACTACCTTCACGTGCCCTTATGGTGTCTTTGCTTACCGAAGAATGTCTTTTGGGTTATGTAATGCCCCTGCCACCTGTCAACGTTGTATGATGGCTATTTTTTCTGATTATATCGAGTCTATTATGGAGGTCTTTATGGATGACTTCAGTGTTTATGGGACCGATTTTGATAGTTGTTTAGCTAATTAAAGTCTTACAACGTTGTGAGAAAAGAAATCTTGTGTTAAACTGGGAGAAGTTCCACTTCATGGTAACTGAAGAGGTGGTACTTGGTCATTTGGTGTCTGGACGAGGCATCCAAGTGGATAAAGCTAAAGTGGAAGTGGTTGAGCAATTACCGTACCCGGTGAATATTAAAAGTGTTAGAAGTTTCCTTGGTCATGCGGGGTTCTATCGCCGTTTTATTAAGGATTTTTCAAAGATTGCTCAACCAATGACTAAGCTTCTCCATAAGGATGCCCCTTTTGTGTTTACTGATGAGTGCGTTAAGTCTTTTGACATGATTAAATAAGCTCTAATCTCAGCTCCTATTATCCAGTCTCCTGATAGGAATTTACCGTTTGAGATAATGTGTGATGCTAGTGACTATGCAGTTGGGGCTGTTTTGGGGTAAAGGAAGGATAAGGTGCTACATGCAATCTATTATGCTAGTAAGACTTTGGATGATGCGCAAGTTAACTATGCTACCACTAAAAAAGAGTTACTTGCGGTTGTCTTTGCTTTGGATAAGTTTAGAGCCTATCTTGTGGGTTCTGAGGTAATAGTCTACACTGACCATGCAGCACTGAAGTACTTGTTGGCTAAGAAGGAAGCTAAACCTCGGCTTATTTGTTGGATTTTGTTGTTACAAGAATTTGATTTGGAGATCCGGGATAAGTCAGGTGCAGAGAATGTGGTTGCTGACCATTTGTCTCGATTACGGTTTGAAGGGGGCGATTCCATCCCCATTGATGATTCGTTTGCTGATGATCATCTCCTTGCCATTACCATGGAGACTCCATGGTTTGCCGATTATGCTAACTTTTTGGTTGGGGGAATTATGCCTCCGGGTCAATCTTATCAGCAAAAGAAGAGGTTTCAACACGATGTCAAGAGGTATTTTTGGGATGATCCTTATCTATTCCGGGAATGTGCCGACGGCATTTATCGACGATGTATTCCAGAGGGTGAGGTACATGCCATCCTTTCTCATTGTCACTCTTCTTCATATGGCGGTCATCATGGTGCCTCAAGGACGTTTGCTAAAGTTATGCAGTCGGGTTTTTATTGGCCGGCTATTCTCAAGGATGCTACTACATTTGTCCGTTCTTGTGACGCATGTCAACGGACGGGTAACATTTCGCAAAGGCATGAGATGCCTTAAACGGGTATTTTGGAAGTTGAGATATTCGATGTTTGGGGTATTGACTACCAAGGGCCATTCCCATCTTCCCATGGTACTCAATATATTCTAGTAGCGGCAGACTATGTCTCCAAATGAGTGGAAGCCATTGCCACTCCCACTTGCGATGCCAAAGCAGTTGTCAAACTGTTTCAGAAGATCATCTTCCCACGATTTGGGGTTCCTCGTGCTCTTATTAGCGATGGAGGAAAGCATTTCAATGAACGTCATCTTAACACTTTACTGAAGAAATATGGCGTTACACATCGTCGGGGGTTAAGTTATCATCCGCAGACAAGTGGTCAGGTGGAGGTTTCTAATAGGGAGATTAAGTCTATCCTTTAGAAAGTTGTGAGTAAATCCAGGAAGGATTGGAGTCGTAAGCTCGATGACACCTTATGGGCTTACAGAACTGCTTTTAAGACTCCAATCGGTGCTTCTCCGTACCGGTTAGTCTATAGCAAGGCGTGCCATCTACCGGTTGAACTTGAGTATAAGGCTATGTGGGCCATTAAAGAGCTTAATATGGATCCCTCACTGGCGGGTGAGAAACGACTTATGCAATTGAACGAGCTTGATGAGTTTTGATTGCATGCCTATGATAGTGCTCGGGTTTACAAGGAGAAGACAAAGAAATGGCATGACAAGCATATCCTGCAGCGGGAATTTAAAATTGGTGATAAAGTATTATTATTTAACTCCCGTTTGCGTTTGTTTCCAAGTAAACTCAAGTCCAGATGGTCGGGACCGTTCACAGTTACCGAGGTAAACAATTTTGGGTCGGTTACGCTACAAACCGACAAGGGTGAAATTTTCAAAGTCAATGGTCAATGCTTGAAGATCTACTACGATGGAGCATTTAAAGGAGTGATAGAGGCCGTCGACCTTTTCACTCTTGATAAATCACCATGACTTTGAGGTAACACGGTCGTGCGGGACCGATATAAACCAGCGCTAACCGGGAGGCAACCCGGCATTTACTTGTACTTCGTTTGTAAATTTTATTTCGATTAGCTTAATTATTAATGTTATAGTTAAATTAGATTTCGTTTGGATAGTTAATATAGTTGTGTTTTATTGAGTGCGGTGAGGGAGCGATCTAACAATTTTATCGAGTGTTTGCAGCTCAAAAACTTGGATGTCGCTTTAATAATGAAGAACGAAAAGAAAGAAAGGATAAAAGAAAAGAAAACGAGGAAAATCAGGAAATTCTAGGGTTGCTCGATCGAGCAGCACTTTTGCTCGATCGAGTTCTACAACCAAACAATTCATCCGAGGGATCGAGCAACGCAAAAAACATGAAATTTTAGGTAGCTCGATCGAGCAGCACTTTTGCTCGATCGAGTCGACCGGTCCAGACCGGTCTGAAGGCTTAAAAACAGGTTTTTCCCCAATTTCTTCTCATTCCTTCGTCATTCTTCTTCTCTCCCTCACCCTTATTCTCTCATAACCTCTTTCAATCCACTTCTAATCATCAATTAATCATCATAATCACATCAAAAATCATTATTCTACCTATTTTAAGTGCAATTTGTGAAGAAATTGGTGTTTTTGTGCCCTTATTTTGCCCAAAACGTGATTTATGGTTTGCTTCTTATTTCTTCAATTTTGTGCTTCTAATTCATTGTTTGGTGCTTTCTTACTTTGTTCTTTAGTAATTAATCACTCTTGCATTACTAATTGCTCCGTCTTTCTTGCGTTTTAGACTCAAAATTTGATTTTTTCGAATTAGGGTAAGCTAAAATCCGTCTTTTGAGCATATAGTTGTGTTTGTGTGTTTTATTTACTTCAAATAGCCATGTCTAGACAAGTAGGAACTAGCAAGCGTCGTAGAGAACCCCGTCTTGTTCGACAACATGAAATAGAAGCGATTCCTAGTAATCCCACTTATCCTTGGATCGTTTTCAGCACACAGGAACAACATGATCGCTTTGCTATGCTTATGGGTCGTCCTATGGACCCTACTCGTTGTGTGTTCCCCACCGTTCTCCATGCCCTCGGTTTTGGTAATGCTATTTTTGTTATGTTTGACCGAATTGGGTTTGGTGGGCTATATTCTCTCAATGAACTTTCGTATCGACCAGTGACCCTTGAATTTTTCAGTTCCTATGATTGGGACGAGATAAATAAACGTGTGTCTTTTCGATTGCTCAATAGGGACTTTGTGTTGTCGTATGCTGAATTAGCTAATCATTTGGGTCTTTATCTTGGTAATGATGATGCTTTTATTGGTATCCCTTCCGGCTTTCAAGCCGTTGATTATTTTACTCTCTTTACTGGTCTTCCTTATGTGCGTGTTAATGCTATGGTGGTCAATGATGTGCAACATCCTTGTCTAAGGTTGTTTTTGCGTTTCTTTAGCCTCCTCTTGTTTGCTAGGAAGGACCTCGGTAAACTAAATTCTCATGAGGTTTTATTACTTGCATCTTCCCTCAACCCTTAACATGAGAATGCTTTTTATTTCCATCCTGCTGGTTTGGTGTGCTATGCTTTCTGGAGAGTTAATCCCCCCACCTAACATTCTTTAGATTGTGGTGCCTTGGTCACTAGGTTGGCTAGGCGACTTGCTAGGTTTGGGGGAGACTGTCGATACACACCAATGACCCCGATTCATGCCCCTAGAGTAGACGAGGAGTACTTGCGCCACACACTTTACTGGATTAATGCGTTAGGAAATGCTAGATTTCAGTGGCGACTACGGGGGTCCCAGTGGATAGCTCTTCCCGACAGGGATAACCATCTACCTTCTACAGAGCGGTTACCCACCCATGATCCTGAGACTGGACCTACCCCTCCCCCTCGTTCTTATGTGGTTCCACATGAGATTATTATTATTTTGGCCGAGAACCGTCGACCTCGTCGGCGGATCACCCCGGCTCCACACTCTGCACCCACCCCAGCTCCTTACCCTTACCCTCCACCTGCTTATACTTATGATCCAGCTTTGGAGAGGGAGATTAGGATTCACCAAGGCATTAACAATGACTTGGTGATGAGGGGACTTTGGGAGAACCTTATGCGGACGGATCTGAATGCTACTGCTGGTTGGACTCCGCCGAGCTACTACCGAGGTCCGGGTGACGAGAGTGGTGTGTTCCACAATTATGGGGTGACTCCTCAGCAGTTTTCCCAGGAGTTTAGTCACGATTATGGTTGCCTGGGTCGTTCTTGGTATACTCCTATCCGACCGGATGCTCCTGTTGGTGGTTTTTGTGAGCCATTTCGGGCTTCTTCTTCTGGTGCTGCTCAGCGGGATGATGATGATGATGATGATGATGAGCAGTAGTGACAGCTGGTCACTACGCCCCCATTTTTGCAGCCAGTTTGGGGGAGGTTATGTCTATAAAAGCTGGTATTATCTATCCTTGTATTTTCTTTTATTGTATTATCTTTTAGTTATTTCCCCTTTTCCCTTTGTTAGGTGTGTCCTTTAGGTTGCTGTTGTTGGTTGATTGTGTGATTGCTGTGATGTTAGCGTCACAATGAGGACACTGTGACATTTAGGTTTGGGGGAGAGTCTTTATTTATGTTGTGTGTTTATTTCCGTTGTGTGAAAGAAAAAAATCATAAAAATTGCAAAATTTACAAAATCCAAAAACATGTTTTTTTTATTAGGTCGAGTCTTGGTGAATTGAATAACAATGATGATAATTTGCATTGTTTCTGCATTTGAATCCCAAATAAGTTATCCATGTACATTGTTTTGATTTACTACTTTTGAAAACAAAGCTCGTAGAACAAGTCTTGACCGTTTTTGACATACCTTATGCTAATTAGATTTGGCAATTTTTGTTGGTAAACCATTTAAAATTCTGAGGTCTATAGAGCTTCCTAGGCCAGGAACATCAATAAACTGGTCTCATTGTCTTTAGGCTTGAGTGTGGTACTCCTTGTGGAATATGTAACATCAAATTGCATAAGTGTGACATTAGTTTCTTGATACTATACGCGTTCGTTTGATAAGTGCATGAGGAAAAGCGGTTCTTTTTGTTCAAATAAGCCTCACATAGCCAAAAAGACTTGATTTTATACCCTTATTATTGATTTCTTTATGTTTAGCCAATTTGAACCTTTTGTAGCCTGTTTTATAAGCCATATAATAGCTACATTCCTAGAATTTGCCTACCTTATCGGGACAGTCGCAGTTGCATGTTTTTCTTATCTACTTGTCTACTATGGTTGGGTCGGGATTTCTCAAAAAGAATATCAAATGGGTGTAGCAAGTATGTTGGCAATTGTGTCATTTATTCCCTTTGTTGAGAAGTGTTGTGAAGCAAAAGATTTGAAAAGAAGAAAAAGAAAAAAAGAAAAAAAAAAGGAAAAAAAAAAAAAAAGAAAAAAAAAAGAGAAAAAGAGAAAAAATATATGTTGCTTCATTGAATTATTCAAGGGATAATGAAAGGGAATACACTAGAGTCTAATGCATTTTTCAGAGAGCAATATCGATATCTCTCTTGTGTTGTCAAAGTTTAAGAAAATTTCTCTAGTCAGGTTGGTTTGTGCTAGTCTTGTAGATGTGTTTTGGTAAGTGTCGCTGTGACTACCGGTCTTAGCCCCACATTCCCATACATGCCTTGACACAATCCACTTCTATGACTTCACCCATTAGCCTCCCTTGTTATCGTGATTCATGTGCTTTATAACGAATGCGTATTAGTTGGGGAAATTACTATCACATTAGAATGCATGCATGTTTCATAAGTTGAGTGAGTGTTTCTATTTATTTCTATCTTCACAAAACTCACCCTTACATAAACTTATGAGTGCATGAGTGAATCCGCGAGAATCCAACAAATTGAGCCTTGCAAGATTGAAAGGTATTTGGTTTTTGCCTATACTACGGTATCATGTAAAATCTTGGAATATGAGCTGCGTTTTCTACTTTCCCATGCCTTTGAATTTGTTTTATTGGTACAACTTGGTCATTACTTTGTTATAGATATGGATAGCTTGGGATTTGTATGTGCATTAACATTAGCTTTGAGTTTTTCATTCACCATTTGTATGTTTGTCCTTGTATAGTGTTAAGTGCTTTGTTTAGGGACAAGCAAAGGATTGGTTTGGGGGAGTTTGATAATCATTATTTATATACATGTTTTATGCTTCCCGTAGACACATATAACTCGATTTACCGTCTTTCCTTGCTTATTTCTATGCTTTTAGCTAGAATATCGATTCTGCCGCTTTTGTTATGTTTTAATGCAGATTGGATGCATTTGGAGCTTTTTGAGTAGATATGGAGCATGGCGGAGTCGGATCGTAGAAGGTTAGACACGGGAATCGAGAGCAATGAAGAAAACCAAAGAAACGAGCCTTAATGAAGGATGCTCGACCGAGCAACGCTGTTTGCTCGATCGAGTCGCACTGTTGTCATGCTCGATCGAGCAGAAATCCCTTGCTCGATCGAGCAACCTAGTTTTTCGGCGGCTTTTCATATTTTCCTAAATTTTAACCTAATTAATTAGATTTTTGTTATAAAAAGAAAGCTCGTCTTTCATAATTAGGTGTGCTTTCTTATGCTTTAATATTAGAAAACCTAATTTAGCTTGCTTTGCCTCTGGATTTTATTCATCAAGACGATTGTCTTAAGTTCAAGCTTGTAATCGGTATTCTTTAATCTTCCTTTGTTATTCAGTTAATTACCTTCTTGTTCTTTTATTATTCTTTGTTCATCCATTCATAGTTGTTAATCATGCTTACTTTATTTATTATCGTTGTTATTAATATCGTTATGAGTAGCTAAATTTCTTTCTAGGGTTGAAAGGGGATCTAGGATTGTTAGAAGGGGTAGATTAATTAATTGAATTGCAATTGCATGGTTATCGTTTGATTATCGTTTTAATTCTAGTTGTTTGATTACTGGCCAGGATTAATTAGCTAGTCTCGCGAATGGGGATTAACACCGACCGGGTTAAGACTAAGATAGGCTACGATAATTGAATAGAACTCGTTTAATGATAGCGATCGCATGTTAAATTGTAGATCTAAAGGGCATAATTACATCGACCGATCTTGTGACCTTAGATAACTTTATTGCATGCATAGTTGACTACATCCTTACCCCTGAACAATAATCCTAGTGAACCTGAGACCTTAGACTTTTAATCTTATTGTTTTCAACCTTTTATTATTAGTTGTTATTGTTTATTATTAGTTATTGTTACTACTAGTTGTTATTGTTTGCTATTAGTTATTGTTATTGATTGCTTTTAGACTAGAAACTCAATCTCAAAACCCCGAATTGTTACTATAGAGACGAACTTAGTTTAACAGATTAGAATACTACCGCCTCCCTGTTGATTCGATACCTTGCTTACCGCTGACTATTACTTCCTCCGTTCCATTTGATTGTTTACGTTTGCTTTATACACGTACATTAATGCACATTTTCTTTTATTTATATATTTAGTTACATATCACGAAAAATTATAAAAATTTGATATTCATAATGTACTCGGTAAGACAATTTAAACAAGATCTCACATGACTATCTTTTATTATATACATTAGCTTTTATATTAAAGATTCCCCTCACTTATGGATAGTACTCAAAAAGCAAATGTAAACAATCAAATGGAACGGAGGAAGTATTTAGTAGTGAATTAGGTTTACTTTGATTAAGGTGACGCGACTTTAACCTTATCAATCCCCGAGTCAAGGCAAGCCAAATCGAGAAGAGTGAAGAAGACTTATAGTGTCACTCTAGTGAAACTTTGGTTACTAGCGTAACCAAAGTATCTCCCATTCTGTCCATAGTTTCACTAGCGTGAGCAAAAGAGGAAGAAGGGTCGAGATACAGGCGTCGCGACCGTGACACACGGTCGTGATAGGAGTCGAGGACCAACTGTCGCGGTCGTGATACCCATGTCACGGTCGTGACAAAGGTCGAGAACTAGCCATCACTGGCGTGACTTTCCTGTCACACCCGTGACTCTACCGGAGGCCAATTACATTTTAAAGCCCGTCTCCCCTCTTTTGTAAACCTATCTATACCCCCTCTTATGTAATTAGAGGGCAAGAAACCCTAGGTCTAGATTAACATTAATCATTTCTTAATCTCGTCCGTTTTAGCTTGATTCTCGGTTAATTACTTGTTTTAGTTAGTTTAATTAAGGAATTTGGTTGTAATTTGAAGATTGGTGACTCAATCTTCCATTGTTTCAATCAAAATTCTCATCTTTCTTAACCATTCTATCAAAGTTTGTATATTTCTTTTCTTAATCTTGTTTTTCCATTAAGTTTTCATATCATTACTTATTTGTTGTTGAGTAATTATTTTGAAAATGTTTGTTATTGTTATTTTCTTAATGAAATATTTAGTTGTTGTATGAAACCCCGCATCAAGACTGGTTTCTGATTCCATGTTATGGTTGGCTCAGTTTGAGGATTTCTTCCTTGAGGGTGGGTCTCATGAGATCTATGTCGGCCGTCGGAATCAAACGAAGGTCGAAAGACCATTCGATTGATCAAGGGGCATAGCGGCAGCTCGCATGGCGTCATTCCCTGACCTAGCAGTAGACGGGCGGGCCGCTTCAACAAATGAGTGGAGCAGAGGGCTCGTAGTATCTGCTAGAGGAGCCCCCAAACCAGCAGCCTTCGTGCCATGCAAGACACCCCCTTGTCCGGGCGGTGCCAGCAAGCTCAGCTAAAAAAGTAGAGCGAGAGAAGAAATTCCCTTTTAGATCACCAAAATGACTTTTGGGTACACAACCGCAATTTTTATTCGCAAATGAGATCAGAAGGATTTTTAGTCATTGTGGAAATTCCATCGATTTGGGAAATTAGAGGATGCGAACATGCTAGAGGCGAAGAGGAACCAAAGAGCGTATTTCACTTGGTTAAGCTAGCCGAGTACAGACTGTGAAAGATGCATTGAGTCATACATATAAAAAATGTGTACCAATACATTATAGGAGTGTATTTATGTGCTTTCATTTTTACTCAGGTCTCGTAACACTGACACCTTGAGTGGTTTTGATCGTGATTGGATTATTGACAACTTGCGGACTAAAAAGACAAACTTTGGGTTGACAAGATCTAGTTAGAGGAGGGCCAATGAGAAATGAAAAGAATAAAAAAAAAATAAAAAAAAAATTAAAAGAAGGCAGGCAGGCAGGCAGGCAGGAGGCAAATTCCCCCAAAACGACAGAGCAGTAATAATAATAATAATAATAGAAAAAAAGAAAAGCACATGTAGATGATCGATCAGTAGCTGTACATCCCCCAATTTATACAACAATCAGAAGAGCAACGAGGCTGCCTGTCGGTGATCTCATATCTTCCTCCTCAGATCTCCGTTGTAGCCGGCATGTCAGGGGCATCAAGGAGACTCCGAGACCTACAATCTCAAACCGGAAACAAAACATGCGTAGACTGCCCTCAAAAGAACCCTCAATGGGCTTCCGTCTCCTACGGCATCTTCATGTGTCTCGAATGTTCCGGTAAACATCGTGGTCTCGGTGTCCACATCAGTTTCGTCAGATCCGTCACCATGGATTCCTGGTCTGAGATCCAACTCAAGAAGATGGAATCCGGTGGCAACGACTCTCTCAACGCCTTCCTCGCTCGCTACGGTATTTCTAAGGATACCGACATCGTCGCCAAATACAACTCCAATGCTGCGTCAGTCTATCGTGATCGGATCTCCGCTCTCGCTGACGGCCGACCCTGGCGCGATCCGCCTGTCGTCAAGGAATCCTCCAAGAAGCCGCCCATTAGCGGCGCCTCCAGTGGTGGTGGTGGATGGGATAGCTGGGATGCCGATGATTCCTTTCGATCCGGGGATCATATCAGGAAGAATCAGAGTGTCGGGGAGTTTCGGCATAACGCTGCGTCTTCTGGTTCTGCCCGTAATAATAATAATAATTATGGAAATGGGAATGACAGTAGTAATAATAATGGCCCCACCAAATCAAGGTCGTCGGGGGATATATATACTAGAGCGCAATTGGAGGCGTCCGCTGCGGATAAGGATACCTTTTTCGCTAGGAAATTGGCTGAGAATGAGACGCGCCCCGAGGGATTACCGCCGTCTCAGGGTGGAAAGTATGTTGGCTTTGGATCAAACCCTGCTCCAAATCCTAGGAATAATACGAATATTAATTCTCAGGGTGATGTTTTTTCTGTTGTTTCTCAGGTGCTTTTTTCATAATTTTTGTTTATGTTTTCGCCTGTGTCTGATTTGTGAATTTTGTTGATTACTGAATTCTGTTTATGATTTGAGTTTGGTTTTTGTGTTTGATGCGTATTTGATTAGGGGATTGGGAAGTTGTCGTTGGTGGCGCAGTCTGCTGCTAGCGTTGTCCAGGCAGGCACAAAGGAGATCACTTCCAAGGTATATATATACATACTTGTTACCTCCACACCAAATACTTTGATCATCATCCATCTTAACTCTCATCGTCCAATTTTCAACTATATGTTACAAATTTACAATACATGTTTCTTTCGTTAAATAGAATATTCTCGATATATTATTATTTTGGATATTGAACAGTTGCACCAAGAAAATATTTGTCAAAATCGACATTCATTCAGCACCAATGCCAAATAATGGCTGATGGGAGAATAGGTATAAGTCAAAACAAATTGTTTTGCTGATATCGTATGTATCATCTACTGTGCTATTCTCTTGTAGCCCTCTTGGATGTTGGAATTTATTTTTATGAATTTGAGACAATGCATTCTGTAAGCCTTACTTTTCCACGCCTCCAATTGGCTTTGTGTATTCTCATTAAAGTTATTCTAATTTACCCTTTGTTTGGTTAGAGGTAATTGGAGGAAAGGGCATAGGAAGGAGACAATTTCATTGTTCCGTTAGCAAATTTGAGTTAAAATTAAAGGGGGGGAAAAATGAATCCCTCCATTTCACTCTCACCGTCAATTCCACCTCCCCTTCCCTTCCGTCCTTTTCCCTACTCCCCCCTCCCCTTCCTTTTCCTCTTATTTTGATATACAAATAACACCTTACTTTATAGCAGGTTGTTAATCATTACGGCTGTGTTTGGATAGCAAAGTAGGAGGATAAAGGGAAAGGGAAGAGAAGGGGAGGGGGATGGAGTGTGGGTGTTTGGGTACAATTTCCCTCCGAATCTTACCTATGTTGGAGGGATTTTTATTTGTCTTAAAGGGAGGGAAAATGAATCCCTCAACCCTCATACCCAAATGTTATCCAAACAAGGGATTTTGTAACCCGCCTCCTCCCCTTCCTTTTCCTCCAAAACCCTCTATCCAAACAATCCCCAATGGTGTGTTTGGACAGCAAAAGTGGTTGGAAAGGGAGGGAGGGGAGGGGGAAGTGACAACGAGCGTTACAAATCCGTCCAAAACTTTACATCCAAACATCCCCAATGGTATGTTTTTCCCTCAAATCTTTCCTTTGTTGGAGGGGAAAATCATCAATTTCCCTTCCTTTCCAAATCCCTCCACCTTCTATTTTCTAATCAAACAAAAAATTTCTCATTCTCCAAATCCCTCCCCCCCTTTACCTCCAAATTCCCCAATCTAAACACACTCTAAAGGTTTGAAATTGTTGTTAATTGAGATTGATGAAGTTCTGCTTTAAAACCAATGCGTGTTAATTTCCCTTACAAGTTACACCTATATGACTTTTTATCTCCATTGTGCAAATTTTTTCCAGCTAATACATACTCATCTTAGATTTGGTTCTTGTGATAAATTTATAAATATTTACGCCATGTTTGTTTGTGACAATAATGCTCGTTGCTCAAGATGGTCAGAGGGGGTGTGAACTATGTGGACTTCTCGTTTTTTAGAGCTTCCATTTATGGTTTCATATGTTATTATGGCGTAATTCCAAGTTATGTTGTTCAACCTGAATAAAAAAGTATTAAAAAGAGTAGCTCTACCATGTATCAGACTGAATTTATTAGGGACTTCATTTCTGCTGTTAGTTTAATGTATGACACTCAAATGATAATATCGACAACATTTTTCCTGATTCTTGTTATTTCTATAACTTTCGTAAATGAGAGTAGAGGCATTATCTATAACCACTAATGCAGCTATCTGCAAAATAATGTTGACCATCATCATGCAAGAAATTTAAGTTAAGCAACCATGGTGAGTGCTTGCTTTGAGGCTAGAGAGAAGAAACATGGTCAAAATGTTCTTTGGGCACTAAGACAGTGAATTGGTATTTCATGCTAAGCCATGAGAGATCGTATTTTTTGAAGACTGGATTTTAGATTGCTGATCAAGCTTGTGGGTGTATTTGCCTTGTTGTTAAGTCTCTTAAGAGAAAGCTGATTTAAAAATATAATTTAGTTATAGCTGATCGTTCCAGGTGGAGTCAGTGATGCAATGTTATCCAATGGGTTTTCTGAAAAAGATTGAGGTGCTACTTATTCTTTTGGTGGCAATGTTTCATTTTAGTGTCGTACTTTCACAATAAGCCAATGACGTGGAAAAGATGCCGTAATCATTACTTTGCTTGCTCATTGAAATAGATTGGGACAGTAGTTAGCATTTCTGCATGGCTGTGACTATTTGTTCACTGGTAGTGGGGGAACGCTGAAATTATGATTAGCTATCAAAGTGTTATACCCAGTCGGTGCTATTAGAGATGATAAACATTATTAGCCTTTTCAGCTAAATCCATTTCGTTGTATCTTCCCTCAATCTATTGGTTGGTTTTAAAAAGTATTTTGGAACTCGAGGGAAGATCTGGGGATTTTCATTTTAAGAGTATATGAGTGCTGCATTCATTCATGAGAGTTACTAGGTAGTAGGTATGAGACTGAGAAGTAGATGTTCCTGAATCTTCCGACTGCTAGAGAAGTTACCGTTTTACCCTAAAAAACTTTTGTTTTACACGATTTCCCAATCATGAGATCTTTTGACGTCCAATCATATGCACTTTGACGTAACTGAAAGGTGCTCTTGTATAAAAAGTTTGGAAGGCGCCATTTGATTTGCATACATAGTGGAAACCCATTGTTTTGTACTGGATAACCGATTTAATGGATTTCTCAATACTAAGTAGGTTGCTGGAATTTACTTTTTATTCCAATCTTCCATTTTTCGTTTATTATTATTTTTTCACAATCATCGTTATTATTATTTTTTGATATATTATTTGTTAACATTTATGATTTTTCAAACCTTTCTACTTAAATCTCCGTATATTATCGAGCCCTTTTGGAAGCCCTTGACGGTTTCAAATGATAATTCATGTCGGCCACCCCCAAATCATATTGGGACTACGGCTTCTAAGTTGTTTTGGTTGTTGTGGTTGCCTTTGATGCGTGACTGAATTATAGTTTATAATGTTCTCCCCTTCAAATCCATACACCTTTTGGGTCCTACCATTCTGCAAAAGTGATTGGTAATTTCATTGTCATTGCCTACAGTATACTGCTTGCTATACTGACGGTTTTTCCCCTTCTCACTTGTAAAACTCTCCAAGTTCCCCTTAAAATTATGGTGGGAGGAGGTTTTGAGATATACAAAGAAAGGCGCTTTCTACAAGGGTGAAGGAGAGGAATTTCCCCTTCAGGGGGGTATCACGTTACAGATGAAAAGACTTCACTATAATTGCGATCATTCTTGGTCATAAGCTCGAAAGTTCTCCCTGTTTGATCATTAAAGGGAATGACTTTGTAAAAGACAATGCATTTTAAAACCCTATCACTAGAGTCTCATAATTTAATCATCTTTTGTGTTGAAACTGTCACCACTTTAACTTGTTGGTTATTCTAAAACCCCAATGTTGTAAGATCAATTATTTAATAAATATGCTTCTGGCAGGTTCGAGACAGTGGGTACGACTACAAGGTCAACGAAACAGTTAATGTCGTCACTGCAAAGACTTCAGAGATCGGGCAGAAGACGTGGGGTCTTATGAGAGGAGTTATGGCAATGGCAACTCAGAAGGTTGAAGAAATTACCAAGGAGAGTGGAGTCAACTGGAAACCTGAGAACCCCCATCAGACAGAAAATGAAAGGAATGGATACTATCAGGAGTTCAGGCAGGAATCAAAGGGATCAGGAGGCGCACAATCTTCTTCGGTTAATTCGGCCTCATGGGATGACTGGGACCAAAAAGATACCAAGGAAGGTTCGGGAAAGGGTGGAGCATCGAATAGTAATGATGACTGGGCTGGGTGGGATGACCCAAAAGAAGACGGGTTGGATAGTTTCTACCAGAGCTCAAAAACATCTGGTCACAATGCTAAATCAGATGGTGCATGGGGTGAGGGTGGCTTCTTCTGATGTCACAATGTGAATTTATGATTCTTCACTTTGGTTTCCTTGAAACCCAAATTATGTTTGTTAATCAGAGTATTTATTTGTACAATGGTCCACTTAAAAAGTGTGTGCCCTTGGAAAGAGAACTTTCATCTATGACTCTAGTCTTAGCCACATCAAATGAGTCGCGGCTATCTCTCTGAAACTATTTGCTCTTCTCGACTACTGAGACTTCTATTAACAGGTTTTGTATGGGTTTCTTTCTCTTCTCTTGTATTATGATATACCGAGTAATACCTTATACGGCTTTTAAACGTCACTCCATTTGATTGTTCCCTGGCGTTTTATTTTGTTTTCTTGTTTTCTCTTGAATTATGATATACAGAGTAATACCTTATACCATTTCCTTGTGTTTTCCCATTTAAAAGCCCAAAGTCAGTTCTCCCGTGTTTGGGAATTAGATTTTGTGATGAAACAAAATGACTGCTCAAATGTCCGGTCGTCTTTTCTCAAATGCAATAACCATTTATATTACGGGCAAAATCAGAATGCGGACTTGTATTCAGTCACAACATAAGGGAAGGTTTTGCATTATTCATACTTTTGAAGCAAAATCTAGTAACTGCTATTTTCTTAGAGCAAAAAGCTGATGTGTTGCTCGGACAATTAGGCCATATATCGTCAGTGAGTAGATCATACATCTTATGTAATACAATTGATGCGGTAATTTTTGAGCTTTATAATAAAGTTTTCATGTTTTGTTTTACAGATTATTAGCTCTATTATAAAGTTTCTGATTTCGTTAATTTAAAATATTAAACTCAAAAAATTACTTCCTCCATTCAACTCCACTCTACCACTTTCATTTTTGCACACTATTCATGAGTCGGCATCTAATTGCAATTTTCTCTCAATATATAAGTGACAATATATTCATGTGTGATCTTGTTTGATTCGTCTTTACGAGTACATTATTAATATCCAATTTTTATAATTTTTGCAAACACGTAGCTAACGATATTTACCGCGTAAAACACGTCTCGGCAAACGTGAAAAAGTTATTTGGTAGAGTGGAGTTGAATGGAGGAAGTACAACATAATTTAAAAACGTAATTGCTCATTGGACCCATTTTACCTTTTCACGGAATTTTTTGTCATTCATTTTCCATACTTTATACCCTTCACCCAAACAAAAAAAGCGCACTTTTAGTTCTCTTCCTCACAAAAGTAATTAAATCCGTCAGATCAATCACCTATGGACGCGCTAGTTCTCATGTTGGTCAAGTAATAATTCTATTTTATTTACTTCATTAACGATGTTATACCAAATTAGGGAATTTAAATTATGTATACTAATAATATTAGGGTTTGGAGGATTAATTGTTAATTGAAAATTTATAGTCCGAGTCTAACGTCGTATGGATGTGACTGTGGTGATAGGCAAGAGGTAAAAAGGGTGGCAAGTGGTGCGCACGACGACCAGTGTATCAGTACATTAAATGATTGTTGCTGATAGTAAACTACATTTAAACCACGGTTTATTTCCGTCTCCATCTCCAACATCAAAAATATGGCTACATAAAACAATAGCAATGTGTATGACAACTTTCAGTCGAGTATTGAAGGTGCAAATGTTGCCCGATTTGGGTATTCTTAGACTTGTTGGAATCGTGGAAGTGTGAAGTTTGCATATGTGATCAGAGGGATGGCCAGAGGCCGCTCTAAGGATGGTTAAATGGATGATTTACAGGTGCTGGTTAGGGGGTTTATATTGCAGGAATTCTGGGTTTGACTTGTATGGGCATGGGTCGTTTGAAGGTCTTTTAAAGAATTTAGGGTGCTCCTATAGGTTTTAAATTTCGTAGGATGATAGTTAGGAGTTCAAGGAAGGTCGTGGTTGTGTCGGTTGTGGTGGGTGACGTGTTAGATTAGGGTTTCGAGGCCAAGAATAGGGGCTGGTCGCGCGGTCTAAATGTCGAAACATGGGCTTTTATTAATGCTACAGCTAAAACTTTACTTTCTATTATTATATATCAACGTTGCCAAAAAAAAAAAAAATTATTATATATCAACATATGTACAAGTTACAACTTTAAAAGCTTATGAAAATGTCAAGCTTGAGTTTTGACAAAAGCAAGAAGAATGAGCAAAATTTATATGGTTTAAACATGGTCTTGTTTTGTACACACAAAGGAAATCGTAGTGCATCTGAATTTGTAACGCTTAGACTATCCCCAAGCAAGAGTCACACTAACTAGGTCACCATCCATTTTTAATCTTAATCACCACATAACTATCTTGACCCATTTACACCCTCCCAAGCAGAAAGTCATGACCTAGGTCACTAATCCAATCATTTTTCACTTTCCAACCTTTTCAATCATTTAATTTCCCACATTCTCTACCCTACTCAAACCAAACAACCAATCACAAAGTGCCACCTATAAGGTCACCAAAGTCATGTGGTGACCTCCTTGAGGTCATGGGATGACCTTCAAGAGGTCATGGGTCACCAAAGGTCATGCTAATTATGGTGTTAATTTGTGTTTAAAGTGACCCAACAAGGTCATGACCTCCCTCATGACCTTGCTTGGGGATGGTCTTAGGCACTATGAGCATTTATGTCGAGCAACAATCAATCACAATTCAATTGAGATGTAAACGGACTTCTGACAGCAATCACGAAAATTCTAACTCGATTTTAATCTTGCATTTGATCTCCAGTCACTTCATTTCTCTCGTCGAAAAGATTAAGCTCATTGATGCTGCAATTCTCTTCTCGTCAACAGTTAAATGCAATGAGGAGCGACACTTTGTTGTTAAGGCCTCGGTGCCGGGACACAAACTTGGCAACACTTGGGTGAAATTAATATCCGATGGAGGGATTGAGTCTCCCACTACTTAAAATCTGCCTAGTTAGGATTAAATGTTGAATTAACTGAATCAAAACCCATAATTTGAACAAATGAAGAATTAATTGAATTAAACGAAGAATTAAAACCAAGAAATTTTGGTGCGGCTAATATGGTGAGAGGGGTCATCCAGTTTAGGGGGTCCGGTTCATATAGGGGAGGTAGCTGTGGGGGAGCCCGGTGGTTTGACGGTGTTGTATTGCCATTTGAGAGATTAGAAAAAATGTTAAATGACGGTGTAAATATAAGAAGGGTATAATGGTTATTTGTGTCCATAATTGAGTAAATCATATCAATGAATGAACATAACCCTTTAAAAACACTACCTATAAGGCAAGTTAAATTTGAGTTTTGACAACACAAAAAAATCCTTATTTATTAAAGCAATAACCACGGAGCTGATGTGTCGCTCTGTGATTGAAAGTCAACTGGTTAAGAAAGAAAAAATTAAATCCAGAATTTCAGGACCAACGTTTTTTTCATGAATTAATTACAAATTTTCATGCTAACTCTTGGTGCTTAGAACAATTTATTTACATAATTGCTGCATTCCATAATACATCATCTTCAAATTACACAACTTATAAACATAAGTTGGGTAATTTGTTTCGTGGAGGATTGTTTGCAGCTTCACATATGATATTGAGAACACAAATAGGAGATATCTTTGGCTCATTAAATACCTCAATAATAAATTATAAATGACATAAATTCATCTCATAAATTAATTCACTAAGCATAATTAAGAAAATTAATATATAATTATAATTAATATCATCAAAGTCATACTAGGTGTTAAAAATAAATTTTAAGAAAATATTTAATGATGTTAAATTGATGACATTTTTAATAAGTTAAATACTCAAACTACTTTATAAAAAAATCAAAATAATGAATTAAATTTATGTCCTCCAATTCCAAAAATAAAAAAATGGAGAAAAAGAAAAAGTAGTAGAGTATTATCACCAAACTTCAAAACACACAATGACACGCAGAGAAAATCGTTGGCAAAAATAAAATAAAGCTAAACAATTTAAATTAGTAATTTTTATATAATGCGTGCAAATATAGTCATTAAATCATAAAAATACTTTTAAAAAAGGAATTGAAAAAGATTAGAAACCGAAATTTCAATTAGACCATGAATTTCAATTAATACAAAACCTCTTTTTATATCTAATCCACCTTAGATACACTACTTGGTATATATCGGATTTTGAAAATTGAATTAATTACTGCTTTCTCTCTCTAACCCTCCCCCCCCCCAAAAAACCAAAAAGCTTGCTCCACCAAAGCCGCCACTCACCTACTCTATCCCCTCATTGCTTCAATCCTTTCGCAGGAGATGCGGATGCCTGGACCCATCTCCGGCGAACCTTCATCGTCACCCTCTTTGTTAACATTTTTTTATCTTCAACTTTTGTCCCGTTGGCTTTCCGGGTGGTGGGCACTGTTCCGACACTTCTCTACGTTTTAGATCGATAAGCTCTCCGGCTTTCCCCTTCATCTTCCCCTTTTAGCAGGTGTTTCTAAGGTTTGGTCATCTCTGATCGCCGCTGATGTGTTTCTTGTACCTCCGTCGCAGCCGGTGCTCGTAGTGTCAGCGGCGGGTCTTTCCCTAGGAGGTGTTCCCCTCCCTCTCGCCCCCTCCCCCCACCTCCTAAGGTAAGTCTCCTAGTTAATCGGACGGTCTTCGTGTCGGTCTTCTATGGTTCTTTGTTGAATTGGTCTGGCCAGTCTCCCCCAGGGTGGTTGATGATCATTATTTATACACATATTTTACGCTTCCCTTAGATACATATAACTCGATTTACCATTTTTCCTTGCTTATTTCTATGCTATTTTAGCTAGAATATCGATTCTGCCGCTTTTGTTATGTTTTAATGCAAATTGGATGCATTTGGAGCGTTTTGAATAGATATGAAGCATGGCGGAGTCGGATCGTAGAAGGTTAGGCACGGAAATCGAGAACGAAAGAGAAGAAATGAAGGAAATCGAAGAAACAAGCCAAAAGAAGGGCTGCTCGATCGAGCAGATGCCCCTCGCTCGATCGAGTCGTAGTGATGGCTGCTCGATCGAGCAGAAGCCCCTTGCTCGATCGAGCAACCTAGTTTTTCGACGACTTTCATATTTTCCTAAACTTTAACCTAATTAATTAGATTTTTGTTATAAAAGGAAAGCTCGTCTTTCATAATTAGGTATGCTTTAATATTAGAAACCTAAATTTAATTTGCTTTGCCTCTGGATTTTATTATCAAGACGATTATCTTTAGTTCAACTTGTAATCGGTATTCTTCAATCTTTCTTCGTTATTCAATTTAATTACCTTCTAGTTCTTTAATTATTCTTTGTTATTCCTTTCATTGTTGTTAATCATGTTTATTTTAATTATTATCGTTGTTATTTATATTGTTATGAGTAGCTAAATTCCTTTCTAGGGTTGAAAGGGGATCTAGGATTGTTAGAAGGGGTAGACTAATTAATTGAATTGCAATTGCATGGTTATCGTTTGATTATCGTTTTAATTCTAGTTGTTTGATTACTGGCCAGGATTAATTAACTAGTCTAGCGAATTAGGATTGACACCGACCGGGTTAAGACTAAGATAGGCTACGATAATTGAATAGAACTCGTTTAATGATAGCGATCGCGTGTTAAATTGTAGATCTAAAGGGCATAATTGAATCGACCGATCTTGTGACCTTAGATAACTTTATTGCATGTTAGTTGATTACATCCTTATCCCTGAACAATAATCTTAGTGAACCTGAGACCCTAAACTTTAAATCTTATTGTTTTAGACCTTTTATTGTTATCGTTTTCTATTAGTTATTGTTTTTGTTTGCCATTAATTTAGAACACAAATCTTAAACCCCGAAATTGTTACTTTAGAGACAAACCTAGTTAACAGATTAGAATACTACCGCCTCCCTGTGGATTCGATACCTTGCTTACCGCTGACTATTAGTTAGTAGTGATTTAGGTTTACTTTGATTAAGGTTACGCGACTTTATCCGTATCAGTGATCTTGCATGTTCTAGTCCGGTGTTCCCCCTTCCCCTCGCCCCTCCCCCACCGATTGGTCTATGCATGTTTATTTTGGGGTCGATTTTCTTTGCATGTTGTTTTTGTGGTCTTTCGTTGCATTATTGGGCTTCAATCGGCCTGTCCGGGGTCAGTTAGTAGTTCGGTCGGACTGTCTTTTTTTGGTTAGTGTCTCATTATCCTGTCTTTTGGATGTTGTCGGTGGAGCTGGAGGTTGAATTTATTTGATGTACGTATTAAGTTTCGGGGTCTGCTCTGTGTTGTCGGGACAATAGTTGGTTGACTAGTGTTAATTTGGATGATTATGTCGGTTGGGATTGTGTGGTTTTGGGTTAGTTAGTGGTGTTGAGTGGGTCAGATGTGGTGGTTCTTTGTCAAAAAATCAATGTCGACCGTTAGATTATTTTTCGTTATATTACTAATAATAATTTCCCTCAAATGAATACTTTCCAATGGGATTAGCTTAGTCTTTCGTCATCCCTTGTGGTATCTTATGTCTATGTCAAATAATCACCTCTATGGGGCGATCAGTTTCTCATATCCCATAGGTTCTAAAATGTATCTTCTGTGAAATAAAGGCCTCTCTAAGGCGTTGGTGCTTGTGGTTATGACATTTGTCTATGTTGGTACCACCTCGAACCCTTCTTCGAGGTCTTTGGTTGGAAAATCCGTTTTGGGAAGCTCATTGTCTTTTCTTAGCAGATTACTGGACTTCTTGGGCTGGTCTTTGGACTGTAGGGATCGATCACCATGGTGTAAAAGAATTTTCTCCGTTGAAGGCAAACTTGTTCGACTTGCCCTTGCCCTTTCATTTCTACGCACTTGTGGCGTAAGTGCACCTAGTACGGTTCGTTGGCCTATGGGAGTTGTTTGATTGCTGATGATTTGGACGTTGTTGCTCGCAAATGATCTATTCTCTTCCGCCAACTTGTGGCTATCATGTGTCGTATCACAAGTCATATTGTAAGGCTAGGTTTATTAATTTCTCTGTTTGTTTTTAGCTTGTGTATCCTTGGATGTGACTATGGCTTCAATAGCCAAAACAGTAGTACTTACATCTTTTTACTGCTGCCAGAAAAAAAATTTAATAAAGAACCGGAATTTCAAGTAAAGGTTCTTAATTATGACGTAAAAAGTGATACATACTAAAAAAAATACCGCATGCAAGCAACATTTATAAACAAAAAAAAAACAGTAATTGTATAATTTTCGGAAAAAGGTATACATTATAAACAGAAAATAATTTTGCAACATCAATCTCCCTTATTATCACCATTCATTTCAACGATCATCAAAACGAGTTCCTTACATTATCAATTAATTAATGTTCTAGATCTAATAAATTGTGAACATGGGAAATAAAATAAAAAATAAAAAGATGAAAACAGTTTTGTAAAAGTAGGGTTGTAATATTATCCATTAACATGTATAGACTTTTGTGCTTCATTCCTTAATTTTCATCTTCAAACCTTTTATCAATTTTCTTTCTCAATGAGCAGTAGGTGAAAAATTAACGTAACTGCTCATTTATGGATGCATTTTACTCAATCATGGACATTTTTTCATTGTTTTTCCACTATCTACCCTTTTCATTTAAAAAAACCAAATTTCTCCTTTGTTTCTCTCTTCCAATACTTAAATCGGTCTTCATAAAAAAAATCATCGATTATAAATCTTAAAACAAATATCAAACAACTAATTTCTTCGTTTTCTCAATAATTACACTAATTTTTAAAAGTAATTTGGGATTAAGTTGTTATATTTGTCAATTAGGTTATACAATTTTGAATTAGGTGAAAGGTGTCGTGGTGTCTTGGCAGGGGATAGCAAAGGCCTGAAGGCAGGGAAGGGACAACAGTGAGCGTGGATGGCTAGATAAACTGGGTTGGTGGATGCGCGGTGGTAATGGTGGCTAACAACAGAGTGGTAGTGGAAGTCGGAGGTAGCAAGCTGATGGTGGAAGTCGGGGCGTCGTGGGTCTGATAAAAGCGGTGATTTTGATTGGAGATGCAGTGGTGGTGGGTGATGGGTGGGGCCGATAAATGGAGTGGTGGTTGGCTGTGGTAGTTAGTTGTGTTTGTGGTCTTTTTTTATAGGATAGAGACAGGATGAGGGTTAGAGAAGTGAAAGTCGTAATGATTAAGCAAAATGTGTTCATGAAAGAGCATAACCCAAAATTAAAGGTGAATAGTATGAGGGAGGGTGAGGGTAGTGAAATTTGTAATACATAAGTGATGTAAGATGTGGGATTTTGGATGGTTAAAGAGATTAGGTAAGTGGCAGTGGTGTGTAAGAGGATTGAGGAGGGATATTGTAAGTGGTAGGGTTAATAGAGAATGGGGTCAGATTGTATATACTAATATTTGGACTGCCTTCCTCTATAAGCTCTTAGTTGGGATAAACCATAAATGTGTAACACCCCCATCTATCAAAGAGTCTTACAAGACCTCCTTAGTAAATCGGGATGCTACCATCTCGGTTGCCCGAGGCAGTACATATCAAATAGACAATAATGAAACAATGCTTATTAAGTAATAGTTTAAATCACAGTTACATTATTCGAATAGTACTAGCGACACATCGTCTTAACAATATTCCAAACCAAATATAACGAAGTAAAAGTCTATGATAAACTAAGTGACGACGGAAGCTAAGACTCGTTAGCGGCGATCCCGTCCAATCCCCAATGCGAGCTCAAACAGAATACATGTTATGCATTTGCTTACCATTCCCCAATGGATCACGACAGTTTTGGAAAACATTAACGGGGTCAGTACCGTCATACATCATTCAACGTATAAGACAAAAATAGTAACAATAAGAACCATCAGTCAACCACCAACATCAACATCAAGTACCACTAACCGGAGGCCCACCGTAGCGGTAACCCCAGCAGCATCAGGCTGCATACCCGAACTGCAAAACCACCTATTGATGCTTGACCGCAACAGTGGACATCCAACTTCCCTGTTGCCGTAACAAGAGACCCAAAACATTAATGTGCACATCCCCCTCGCAGCGGGAGAGCCACGAGAGGCGAACTCGGGGTGTGGTCCGTCTCCCGTCGGACCACCAAAAATAGTAACAGTAACATCACACCATTATCTGTTGGAGTAAGTGTCCTCAACAATAGTGCGATCACTTAATTAAATATCAATAACAAGAATACAAAGGGATGATTAACATCATAGTCAACTGATCCACAATAATCGGTAACGATTGGCTTACTAGAGTTTGACGTTACTGTCGTATGGCGACGGTGATCAGTTGATCCCTTGAGGTCACACCGAAAGGATGATTCCCTAATCATGAAAGTTAATTAATTGTATAGTGATACAGATTAATTAATTCCTTAATTGAACGAGTTCAAATTATATATGAGAATTGTATCTTATTGTAATATGATTAAATAAGATACATATTGGTAATAAATGTTATATTACCAAAGTTGAATAATCTTTATGAAACATTAGAGATAAGAATGATTGGTTAGTTGTAATTACAATAAGTTGTAGATTATATCAATAATATGTGACATGATCCATTTTACATACATATAATTACAAATTATTACTTAAAATATTAGGTGTAATTTGTTTGTTAGAAGATTATATTTAATTAGTTAAATATACTTTTTAAAGCACAATTACATTCAACTTGTCACATGTCACACATATGACAAACGACAAAATGTAAAAGATAAAATGGAAGTCCATTTTATCTCATGGGGACCAATTTTGGTGAGGAGAATTAGTGTGGTGATTAGTTTATTGTTTTATGAGATAAACAACATTATGACACCCTAATACCTATTGCCTACCCTAGTCAATTGGGTAAGAGGAAAAGCAAGCATGCTTGTCCCCTTCCCATGCCTAATGGCGCCGGCCCCCATGCAAAAGAAAAGAGAAGTAGTTCTCAATATAATTCATTCATTCATGCTCATGTTCAGAGGACAACTTATCTCTCTAACATAATAACTTAAGGATGTTATTTTAATTCAAAGTTCTCACATATATACTCATCATATTACTACTAGTAGTAACAATATATTTGATATAAGGGAGCCTCTTATATTATCTAGTAATATAAGAAAAGAGATGATTTTGGGATAGTCTAGGTGCAACTAATTAAGAGGAGTGCTTCTACACTTGAAGCTTGAAGAAGTTCAACTCATAGTGATTTAGCTCAAGAGCAAGAATAGGAAGGTGTCCTATCCTTGTGCCCATTTCGGCCAAAAGCAATGTGAGGAAACAATTTTCCTTCTTATCTTTGTTTTATTGTTTGCATGCACTAGATCTAAGGGAACTAATTAAATAGTTACTTAGTCATTCTTAAGAAGTGTCTTAAGAGTAGGTATTTGAACCTAACATATCATCATCACCATCACAACAGTCACCATCACCAACATCAAAAAACAACCAACAATAAAAATAACACATCTTATCACATCGAACAACATACAAATTTACCGAGTATGAAAATCTTACCTGTGACAACCCTCGTGAATGCGGAAATATAAAACAAACAAGCATGTGAAATACATAGCAGAAATATGAAGTTTTAAAAACTTTTATACATGCAAGATAGAAAATACGAGGAGTGTCAAATATTACAAACTAAAATACGAAATACAACAAAGAGACGAAGTCTCTCAAAATGTTAACAAAGAACAAGTGTTTAGCAAATAAGCTAAAATCGTCTAGAGGTGAAACTTCCAGGGAAACGCCCGCTAGCTCACACCCGAACCCAAAATAGCATAAGCAAAAAGCCATCCAAATCAAGCAACCTGTTCATCCATGAAAAACATGAACGCCACAGTCAGTGGGGAGTAACTCCGGGTTCTCCCAGCCATATCACATTAAACGTACATAAAAGGAAATACAAAAGTAGAAGCATGCATATATAGATATACATGTGAAATACGATAAGGATAGATAGGCAATTAAATATATAATGATAAGAGCATATGTAATACAAATCCGAATCCATCATGTTATACAAAGACTCGGGGAAGACACTCTTAGGCAACCGAATACGCTCACTAGGGCTTGCATCTCACCGTTAGCGGTATAAGTTTGATAAGATTGAGACTCGACAAACAAACCATGCCAAGTCATGCAACGATCACGAATAAACAATCATGGACTCGACAAACAAACCGTGCCTAGTCATGCAATGATCATGAATAAAATCATGTAATCACGCATCTAAACACAACGACACAAGGACGACATCTCTCACGGTAAATGACACGCACTAGCACCGTGTACATGGCAAGTATGATTAAAAGGCATCAACGGGATAAGACATTTCCCTGAACGCATACACGATGCTACATTTCGTATATGTAGACTAATTTCCTCCTGGTAGGAACGATAATAAAACGGCTCCTAATCTAAACCTGGCAAGATTCTCGGAATCACATTTTCCGATTCGACATGCGATAACATTTCGCATCCAAGACTCGGTCAATCATAGACGCCGAGTACCCCAAATTCGGTAGATCAATTCACGAAAGAGGCGAAAAAGAGCACAAGCCTCATAAAAAGCGGTACGCTACATGCAAATAATACCACCTCGCAAGTACACAACATTTGACGGTCGGGTCGATCAACGCATAGCGTTCGCCTCCCAACAACGTCGTCGTATGCCCACTAACACATGCAATTAAGCAGTAGGATACCTCCCCGTTCCGACATTCCAGCCTTACAAACGTAGAGGTAGCCAAGGGAATGAGAGTACAAAGCATATAACAAAATAGTGCTCAAACCGTATCATTTGTAAAAACCGACTCAAAGTGGGACATATCAAAAACCGTCACAAAACATGCGAATAGGGAATTATATAAACTTAACTATGATAAAATGAATCAATACATGATACATAAGTATTTGAACAAGTTTATGAAGCATAATGAATAAAAACATAAATTTTATCTCAAAACAACGAGTTTGGAAACTAACTAAAACAAGGGTCCACTTCAAACGGTCATAACTAGAGTTCTAGATATGCAAATACAGAAATTCTAAGTTGAGGTGATAGCTTATCCTCTTACGGTTCCAACGAGATGTCACAAGTCCAAAACAAGCAAGTAACGAAGGAGATATGATCATTTTACGAAAAGGGGTCAGTGCAGTGAAACTGCACAAGTCACGACCGTGACTTGTATTTCACGCCCGTGA
>JAIUZE010001642.1:0-45460 GCA_022085475.1 Heliosperma pusillum
GACGGATTATTCCGTCGCTATATAGGGAATTTCCGTCGCTAAAGACTGATTTGCGACGGATTTGCGACGGATAGTGTCCGTCGCTTATTTTCGTCGCAAAGAGTAGTAATTGCGACGGATTATTCCGTCGCACATAGTTGCGACGGATAGTCAAGCCTTTGCGACGGAGTAGCCGTCGCAAAAGTTGACTGACTTGAGTTGGGGTCAAACAGAAAGTCAACTGTTGCGACGGAATTTCCGTCGCAAGTGTTAACATTCCGTCGCAAAAATTGACTGAATGTTTGACAAGTCAAACATAAAATCAACGTTTGCGACGGAATTTCCGTCGCAAAAGGTTGACTTTCCGTCGCAAGTATTGACTTCGTGTTTGACTTGGCTGTAAGTCAGTCAATGTTTGCGACGGAATTTCCGTCGCAATAAAGCCTGTATTTTCCAGCATCCGCCTGTTTCCTGCATCCCCTTATACGCGTTAAAACGACAAAAAACCTGCAAATTACAGAAGTTTTCCAGCAGTTACGCGTCCAACAAAGTTACTAATTTAACACAAAACCAAACAAAGTTTTGATTTTATATCATGAAAGTAATTAAAGTCTTACAAATAAAAGGTTCAAAGTACCAAATAGTTAACTAATCACTCAAGTCAGTGGAGTGATTGGAGGGAAATGAGGGAAAGGGGTGAATGGGTTGGACCTAGCATTATCGCCCCTATCATCATCAAAGTCGTCTCGACCCTGGTTAGGACCTCCAGTTCTGCAGTTTTGAGTAGAATTTCTTGCAACCTGACTCAAGTCCTCTTCTATAGCTGCAATCCTTTTAGCCTGCTCGTCGCGCTCTTGTCTAAGTGCAGCATTCTCCTTTGACAGCTTAGTAGCGAAACTTGGGGTGCCCTGAGTCGGGTTTGAGGTAGCAACAGGGTGCCTATGATGGTCAAACAAATGCTTCGCCGCTGGTCCCAATCCGTAGCATCTTCCTTTCTCGTCAAATCCAGTCTCCTCATAATATATCTCATTATCGTCGATGTTTTCGACTCCTTGAGTTTGAAGCTCAGACTTCTTTGATATGATCTTATTCTGCATCACAAACAAGTTCAGAATTAGTAATTGTCATTTCAATTAAGTAGTTAATGTAATTAAATATATAAATGACAAATTAAACATAAATCACTTAACAAAAAAATGCATAACTTACATAGAGTTGAGCTGGTTTTTTTGATAACCATCCACGGAACGGGTGCTTCTTTGTGTTCTCTAAGACTTGCACCGCATTTGGGATACCAGTTGAAGATTTATCGACCTACAATTTAAATACTTGTTAGTATAACATATATATAAGTATTAATTTATAATTAGATAAATAAATAGAAAATGAAAGAAGTTTTAGATTTACCATTTCGTCCATGATTCTCAAGGTGTTTTTTCTACCCATAATGTGAGTAGGCAACGCTTTTCCCTTCTCTTCACATCCCGATCTACGATTAGCCGCGCCAGATTGAGATCTCACAACGAAACCAGGATCTTCGACAGGCCTCTTCTTAAGCTTTCTAAACAAGTCCAAAGGAATCCAACTCGGCCTGTGCTCCTCGTCTTTCTGCGAGGCTCGGTAGATCATATGACGTAAACGAGTCTTCATGGCGTCTTCCCAAGATTTCCTTACCATATCTGTATGGCGAGGATCGAAAGAAACCTTTTGCTGTCATCATTAAAAACATAAAGTTAGGAAAATATTAAGTGAATAAATAAAAAAATAAAAAATCAATAACAAAGATAAATTGAGAAAAACCAATTTAAATAGATATAATTATAATATTTTAAATAATTATACCTCAAACCAGTTCCACCAAGACGACCGCAAATTATTTGACGCCTCTTTCCAACATGGCGCATGCTCCTTGTACCCGCAGATTATGGTCTCCGAGATCAGTTTAACCACATCTGCGTCACTGAACCTGAAATTAATGATCATAGTTAAATACATACATTATATATAAATAGTATGATTTTTGAATAATCATAATTATGATTAAACAGTTAAAGTAAAAGTGAACTAGTCTTACCATACACCTGTTTCCTCATCCGGATCGAGGCGGACTCTGCGAGTAGTAGTCTCCACCAGTGGCGGTGGCACGTTCCTGTCATTCACTCATTCATTCTCATCCTCCTGCCCTCTGTTTCCTACATTACTAGTACTACCTCTTCTTCGCCCTCCCGCCATATAGAGAAAAACTAAACTATTCAAAGTTGTCATGAATTAACAAACATGTATGTACAATTAAATGACAAGAAACTATATATTGGTATTAATAAATAATAAAAACTATAAATTGTTTTACAAACGACCACACATATAGAAAAAGTAGTTTCAACTAATATAAGAATTAGAAATACTCTTATTCATCATCACTACTTAAATATTGGTTTTCGGAAATGTTGTATTTAAAAAGGGAGTCTATAAAATCTTCTTCTTCCTCTTTATCTTCCTCTTTATCTTCCTCTTTATCTTCTGCTCCGTCTTCCTTCCGCTTCTGCTCATCCTCCTTCTCCTCCTCTTCTACCTTCTCCTCATTATTGTCCCCTACTTGAGCTTCTTCTTCCTCCTCCTCTATAATTTCATTATCATCTGCCACTTCAATTATTGATAGTAGTGTCTCACTACTAATAACATCTTCTTGAAACGCAGATTCGACAATAGGTGCATCAACATGCGATCTGGCTTTAGTTTTGAATACTGCTGACCACTTATCTTTATCTCTTTTGATATTTGGATATGAAGTATAATAAACTTGTTCAACTTGATAAGCCAACACCAATGGATCATATTTCGGAAATTTTCTGCTTCGATTAACATCCACAAGTTTATAATCCTTATGTATTTGCATTCCTTTTTCAGAATTATCTATCCAATCACATTTGAATAAAATAACATTATATGTGCTTTTTTCGCCTGTGAACGACAATTCAACAACTTCGTTGAGTGTTCCATAGTAGTCAGCTCCCTCAGTCGAACTTACACATACTCCATTATTAAGTGTAGATTTTTCCAAATCTAACCCATCTTTGAAAGTGCGAAATTTGTATCCGTTAATGAAATAACGTTTCCATGTTCGCACCCTTTTCGAAGGACCTTGTGCTAATGCTATGAGAACTGGATCTTTTAAGTTGTTTACCTATCATTGTTAAATTATTAACATATTATAATACCTTCAGGTATTAAAAAAAAATTGAAAAAAAAGAGTAATCTGGTGTTAGTATGTAGTATGTACTTACTTGTCCTCTAAACCATTGGGGAAATCTTGTGTCAAATTTGTTCCAAATATCCTCGGCTGTGAGAAATTGGGGATATTCTGTGTTGATATAATTTTCAAACATCCTATATATTCATTATAAAAAATGTCGAATTAAGTAATAGTTTTTACATGCATGTTGTTATAATTAATTATTAATAATTAAAGTTTCAAAGGACGATTTTTTTACTTACACTTCGTTATGCTTCAATTCTTCTAAATCACAGTTAGATCAAACATATAAGTGTGCACGCTCATATTCGTTGTCTTCTAAAAATCTTTCACGACACTTTCCAGAACAAATTCCCCCGGGATCTTGAAAAATCTCGGGTAAGGTAGAATACGTAGGCTCTTTCGAGCGTACGTCGAGATCCTTGGCTTTTGTGTCCGCGTTCTCTTCAAAATAAAAGGAACAGAAATTAACAATTTCTTCAAGCAAATACGCGTTGCATATAGAACCTTCAACACGCGCTTTATTTCCAATCTTTTTTTTCAAATGATTTAAGAACCTATAAAAAACTTGGATAAGTAGATAGACTGAAATAATTAAAGTAAAAAGTGGATAATTGTGGAATTAACTACCTCTCAAAAGGATACATCCACCTATATTGCACTGGACCACCCATTTTCAGTTCATACGGCAAATGAATTGGTAAATGCTCCATTGAGTTCAAAAAAGATGGTGGAAATATCTTCTCTAACTTGCAAATGATTTCGGCAATGTTGTTCTCGAGAGTAGTTATTTTTTCAACTTGTATCGATGAAGTACACAAATCTCTGAAAAATTGGCTAAGCTCAGTTATAGCATTCCACTCATTCTTCGGAAGAAGGTGCCGTAAAGCCACTGGAAGTAAACGCTCCATAAACACGTGACAATCATGACTTTTCAATCCATGTAGTTTCAACTCGTGTTTATCAACACATCTACTCAGATCTGAAGCCTAACCGTCCGGAAATCTCAAATTGGATATCCAATCACACAACACCTTCTTTTGTTCTTTATTCAAAATGAATGAATCCATTTTTCGCTGTTTAGAACAAACGGTCAACCTGTCCTCTTGTGCTTGTGGGGTAAACTTTGTCTTGTTTTTCACATTCATCACCGTGTGAATCAGTTGCTCGAAAAAGTTTTTCTCGATATGCATTACATCAAGGTTATGACGAATTAATAGTGTTCTCCAATAAGGAAGTTCCCAAAAAATGCTTTGTTTCCACCACCCAACTCGAGAAACTTTTAACGATTCCAATTCAGCTTTACTTGCATCCACAACTTTGGGAAAATGCTTCACACAATCCCACACTTCTTCACCCGTTAATCTCGTAGCAGCAAAATCTTTCTCAACTCGTCCTTTTCGAAAATTAACTTTATCTTTGCGGAAAACATGATCAGGTTGTAAAAACTGTCTATGACAATCAAACCACCTCCATTTTTTACTTTTATAAAGCCAAAACGACTTAGTCTCCTTCTCCATACAATATGGACACGCATGTTCACCAGCAGTTGACCAACCCGATAACATGCCGTAAGCAGGAAAGTCATTGATAGTCCATAATAGTACGGCTCTAAGATCAAAGTTCTGCGTTCTAGAGACGTCGTATGTGTACAACCCTGTCTCCCACAACTGCTTCAACTCGCGAATTAACGGTTGTAAATAAACGTCAAGAAATTTTTTGGGACTGTTCGGACCGGGTATAAGTAATGATAGAAACATAAACTGTCTTTTCATACATAGCCAGGGTGGTAAATTGTATGGAGTGAGCATTACCGGCCAGCAGGAGTACGACTTTCCGTATTGACCGAAAGGGGCGAAACCATCAGTACAAAGACCAAGTCGAACATTTCGAGGCTCACTTGCAAAAGAAGGATGAATGCGATCAAAATGTTTCCAAGCCTCGCCGTCACTTGGATGAGACATTATCCCGCTGACACGTGGATTTTCATGATGCCACCGCATCTCTGCCGCAATTAGTTTTGTGGCATAAAGTCGTTGCAAACGCGGTCCTATTGGGAAATAAGTTAAAATATTTTTCCCAACCCTTTTGCCATTTGCATTCTTTTGTTTTTTATATCGATCTCTACCACATTTTCTACACTTATCGAGAAGACTATCATCATCCCAAAACAACATACATCCTATTTCACACGCATCTATCTTCTCATAAGGCAGTTGAAGAGCTTTAAGAATATTTTTGGTTTCATAGAAGTTACGCGTCATAACATGATTTTCAGGAATAATGTCCCCTATAAATGACGCGATACCATCTACACATTTGTGGGGTAAATTGTATTCACATTTCAAAGTTACCAACCGGGAAGCTGACTGCAACAGAGAGATACGACTCCCCTCATACACCGGTTTATTGGCATGTTCCAACATTTTGAAAAAGGCTAGTACATTAGGATTTGGAGATTCATCAACCACTTCGGCGTCAACATTTTCCATTATAATTTCATTAATGTTGTCGCGCAACGCATCCTCCACCATATCCCTATAGGGATTGTCAGACCTCTCCTCAACGGGAAAATTTTCACCATGGCACACCCAATCATAATAGTCATCACAAAAGCCCCAAAGCCCTAGGTGTTTTCGTACTTCTTGTTCGACTAAAAATTTGCGATTTCTACACTTTACACATGGGCACCTAATTTCCTTACATCTACCGTAATCTTCTTGATTCTTAACATAATTAATGAATTCATTAACGCCCTTTACAAACTCCTGCCTTAATTTTTTATTACAATCCAATCTTTCATACATCCATGCCCGTTGTACTCTTTTCATTTCAAATCTACATACACGTTTATAATTATTATTATCGACTTAAATAAATATTCAAAACAATAACAACAAGAACTAAAAGTTTACTAATAGCAACAATAACAACAATAACTACTAATAATAGCAACAATAACTCCTATTACACAAACAAACAACAAACAACAAACAACAAACAACACACAACAAACAACAAACAACAGACAACAAACAACAAACAACAAACAACAAACAACACACAACAAACAACAAACAACAGACAACAAACAACAAACAACAAACAACAAACAACAAACAACAAACAACAAACAACAAACAACAAACAACAAACAACAAACAACAAACAACAAACAACAAACAACCTCCAACCTCCAACGTCCAACCTCCAACCTCCAACCTCCAACCTCCAACCTCCAACAACAACAACAACAACAACAACAACAACAACAACAACAACAACAACAACAACAACAACAACAACAACAACAACAACAACAACAACAACAAACAACAAACAACCTCCAACTTCCAACAACAAACAACACCAACTTCCAACTTCCAACTTCCAACAACAACAACAACAACAACAACAACAAACAACCTCCAACCTCCAACCTCCAACCTCCAACCTCCAACCTCCAACCTCCAACCTCCAACCTCCAACAACAACAACAACAACAACTACTACTACTACTACTACTACTACTACTACTACTACTACTACTACTACTACTATCTAACATCTTCCACCTGCAAAAAAAAACAATATTCGAGTTCATGGGGTCCTTATCTCTCCAACCTAAACCCATTTTTGAATCTTTCATACCATTAGTAAATACTAATCATTTAATTAATTGTTATGAGACGAAAATTCGGCAGCAATTCCCTACAGTTCTCCAAATACACAATGTTGAATGACTTGTCACTCTCCATATGTATTCAGAGAACATTAAAGGAACTGTCAACCAAACTTAATCGGCAAATAACAATTAAAAAAATGATTAGTATTTACCACCTAAATGGCATTAAAGATTCAAAGACAGTCCCAAAACGGGGACTATTCAAGAATTACACCTAATGTATAACTCTTGAACGGGTACTAGGTCTACCATAGATGAACAAAAATAAATAAACACAATTAAACTTAAACAAAATAACGCAAACATAAAAACTTGGACTTATATACTTAATAATAACTAAACATAATTCAAAACAAAAAATTAACATAAATCAATATAATTTATACTTACTAATAATTATAATTAAACTAATTAACTTAACATAAACTTAAACTTAAACTTAATAATAATTAAACTAATGAGGGGTGGTCCGGTGGGTGGCAGCGGGTGGTCCGGCCAGGGGCTGAGGAAAGGGGAAAGGGAAGGGGAAAAGGAGGGGGGTGGTCCGTTGGGTGGTCCGGTGGGTGGCTGGAGGGAACAAAACACATGAAAAAAAAATAAGAGAAGAAAGAGAGAGAGACCTGAGAGAGAGGAGGGAAGAATTTAGTGGGTCGTCGTGGTGGTCTTTGTGGTGGTCGTCGTCGTTGTTCTCGTCGTCGTTGTCGTCGTCGTCGTCAATTTGGGGATTTAGGTTTAAAACAAATGATTTCGGTAAAGGGGAAGAGACGCGAGTTCAATCATATAAAAGAGTCTGCGACGGAATTTCCGTCGCAATTCCGTCGCAGAACTAAACCACGTGGCGCCTTCCTTTGGTCAATTTGTCAGTCAATTATTTACTTCTGCGACGAACTATCCGTCGCAAGTCCGTCGCAATATCTCATTTAGCGACGGATAGTCCGTCGCAATTCCGTCGCATAATTTCCTGCCATGTAAAAAGTTGGGCGCCATATGTGAAAAAGATCTGCGACGGAATATCCGTCGCAAGGCCGTCGCAACTAGTAATCCCCGTCGCAAAATATTAGGCAAGGACATCTCATTTATCAAGAACAACCACACGGGGGCGGAGACGGAGGTGGAGGTGGAAGTGACGAGGAAGAGAAAGAGGAAGAGGAAGAGGAAGAGGAAGGGGAAGGGGAAGGGGAGATCCATCGCTATGCCTTCCGGAAGCGTAGGTCAACTCAACACCATCAGGAAGACACGCCCGAGGGTTCGACATCACAAAGAAAGCCTAAGAGAGGTTGTCCCGGAAGAAACTAGACAATTTTAATTGTAGTTTGTTTATTTCAATGACGGAACTATGTTTATGACATTTCTTTTGGTTTGGTACAAGTGAAACATTTTAAGCTTGTTTGTATGGAAGTCTTTGTTTATGACATGAATCGTGTTTGGTTCATTTGGGTGGGTGTTTACGACTTTGAAGTCTTTGGAATGGTATACAATTGAAAGTTGCTTTGTTTTTTTTAGATACAGGGGAAACCGCTGGTATTAGTGCATTTTAAAGGTAAAACTGCTGGCAGCCCCAGCGGTTTGGTATGTTGAATAATGCCCCCGTCTTCACAAAACCTCCTACTTCTTGAATGACACAATTTTTTTTGACAACCCTCCAAACCGCTGGCAGCGCCAGCGGTTTTGTGTTTTAAACATAACGTCGGCTTTGTTTGAAACTGGGAAAAAAAATAGTGGTGATGATGTGGACCAATTTGGAAGAAATAGTTTCAAATGCACCCTAAAGCGTGAATTAGTTATGTGGTGAACGCTAGATTGATAAAAAAATTCGAAATAATTGGAGTTGGCAAAATTAAATTTAATGAGGAGTTGGTGCATCCCACGGATTCTTAGTTTATGTCTAATTTTGTCATTATGAGATCATTTTTATCATAAATGCAATTATAAAAGTGAATTATTATGTTTGTTGGCATTTTATAACTTGTTTTACTTCCAATAGAAGGTCACCATTAGTCTATTACCTTCATTTTTATAAGATCGATTGAATCTTGAATGTATCGCCTTATAAGTACCTTGAGAGACTACCTCTCAATACTTATTAAAAGACCAATTACAATAAAGTAAACATGGTATTAGAAGTCACAAAATGGGTACGAATAACATAAAAATGGTATAAAATAGAATGAGGAATGAGGACTTAACAAGTGACTTTCTACATTAGGTAGAAAATAGAGTTCATAGATTAGGCAAAACAATAATTTATATACTCAATTCTTAGGAACTTCTACTTTTAATGAATTAGAAAGACAACCAAACAACACCAAAAAAACACAAACTATAAATTATTGAGAAAAAACACACTTTGTACAATTAGAATATGTTGATAAAAATACAAATCAGTTCAATTTTTAGTTAACTACGTGAAATTTATTTTGTTTTTTAGCTAAACCTTTACGTTAAATGGCATGACATAGAAGATTTGTTTCGGGAAAAGACAAACGAATTTGGGTTTGTTTTGTTCGCACGAGGGAAAGAGAAAGGGAATCGGAAAGAGGATGAAGTGGAAAGAAACTAGATTGCCCGTAATATATAATCTATTGTTTGGTATTAATTGATAAGGAAAGGGAATTATACTTATTTAATATCCAACATCCATCACATCCACCACCTACAACACAACCACCTTATGCCACACCACCGCCGCCGCCAACCGCGCCGCCGACACCCCACCTTGCCGGCACAAACCACCCTACCACACCACCACCGACATAAACAACACACCTACACCCACGAAACAATCACCACCAGCGACGGGCAAGGGGAGGGGGTTGGCAGAGACGGGAAGTGTGTGGCCAGCGACGTCGACGACTATGGTGGTTCATGCGATTTATATGGTGGTAGATGACGGTTTGGAGTGCGTGAAAATGATAGTCGTCGTGGTAGTGTTTGTTGTTTATTAGGGAATGAGGGGGAGGGGTGTGTATTATCATTCTAGTGGGGTAATGGGAAATCTCATCCCTAAAAATAAAGAAAAGGTAAGAAAAAATACATTAAACAAACACCAACAAAAATAATGAAACCTTTTCATTTCCGTTCCCTTTCCTATAGACCCCCAAACCAAACAACGCTTTAGTTTTATTTTTAGTTAACTATAAACGAATCCCTAATTATCTAATAAAATTCTAAAAAATTAAAATATTGTTTGAAAAAAAAATTGAGGTTATAAACTTATAGTAACCTATAATAGCAGGTGAAACAAGTTACAAAATGGCTATACACATAGTAATCTAATTTTACAATGGCAGTTATAGTATACATAAATTTACAATGACAGACTTCAAATAATTAAGTTTCACAATGCAGTCAAAGCATTTAACTTAATTTATGTATGATAGTGAACTTGTGAGTCTGATCCTACCAGAATTAATTCTAATAAAAATTTGCTCTTGTTTATTGATTCCGGTAATGTGACCGAATTGTCTCTTTGTTATAAACTTGTGCTATATTCTAGACCATAATTATTAGTTTATCACTACACTCATGGTCTCTCATCGATCTATCTTCTTTAACTAAAACTTTGATCTTTTTAATCAATTACATTTACTAATTAAGCTCAAGGCATTGTGGCATCATCAAAATCCCATCTTTTTATCTTTTTTCTCTCTTCTATAGTTTGGACCAAAAGGGTCCATTTCAATTAGCTAATCATTATGAAAAATACTCAAAAATCTCAAAGTTCCAATCTTTTTCATTTATACCATTTGCATTTTTTTTTTGTAAATTTTAAATAAGTTAAGAACAAATAATTAACTTATTTAGGTTTTAGTTATTCTTTTAAATAGGGCTAATTAGTAAAATTTGTTTCGGATTAGTGTAATGTTTGATCCAATAAGAAAAAATTCTCAACTTTTATTCAACAAACTTGCATTTTTTTTCTCAGCATCTTCTATTGTTTTCACGTCCTTCTTAATCTCATACACATGTTTCTTCCTTTCTTCTTCGACCAAGTAAGATTCAAAAATTTGATTATCCTCCTCCTTCCCGGTCATTTGTTTACCTTTTTATTTTTGGGTGTTTTATTTTATTTGTTTACCTTTCTATATTATAAAGAATTTTGATGGGTAATTTGACCACCCGAACGAATTCTTGTCTACTTGTCATTCAATAACACTACCACAATTCCACAAATGGTATGCTCATTTCTCCTTAATCTTTGTGGCAAAAGCAAAGGTAAACAAATTACAATAATTATCAATGTACTCTTTAAAAAAACAAATTGTTTTATAAAAGTCAAGACGATAAAAGACCAAATGATTTTTATAAAAGTATTTCAAATTAATTAAACATAAAAGTTGCAACTTGGTTACATAATGACAAGTAGGTAGTGGTAGGAGGCCTTATAAATACTCGATTTTGATTTCTTGCTTTCACCACAATTCTTATGCATACTTTTTCTTCTTTACATTTTAAATCTTTCAAAAAACTTTCATCAATATTTGAATTCTTCTACCTGCAAAACATCAAAACCAATACAAAAAAATGGCCCCCAAAAAGAGAGCTGCTGCCAAGGTTGTTGAGGTTCCTGAAATCGAAACCATCCAGGAAAATGATGTAACACCCGTAATATTTTGCCGTCGAAATTCAATTATATTATATTAATATTAGTTAGCTTAATTTTAGCTTTAGATTAGAATCTAGTTAGTTGGGTAATTTCCGTGTCTAATCTGTCAAATCCGAGCCCGTAACCGGATTCTACTCGGAATTTCATGTGAGTTACACCTTGTGTCACGTATTGGGCCTTCTCCATTCTCTACTCACTCAACTTGGCCCATATTCTACTCATTTTCCACTCACAAATCTCAGCACTATTCATCACCATCCTCACCAAACCAAAACCCTATTCTCACCATTGTTGAACCTTAACCCTCTCATCACAAAACTACACACAACTCACTCATTGCTCACTGAAATCTCTTGATTTTTAGTCTAATCTTCCTCTCTTATCCTCCTCTACCTTATTTGGTAATAAAGTTACCATCTTGCTCATTTTCAATTTTTCCATCTTTCTCAAGGATGAATTTTATTCATCTTTTGTGTCTTTGTGTAGGTGGTGACCTTCAAGATCCTGACAAGGATTACTATCTACGTGAAGAAGACCTAGAAGTCGAGTGAAGACGCAAAAAGGTAACGGTGAAGGGTTACTCGATATCAATATGTGTTTTAATGTTTTAATTGTAGTTTTATTTAGGAAAAAATATAGTCTTTGCCTTAATTTCATGAGGAAATGTGCTAGTTGTTCTTTCATATGTGTGAATTCATCTTCTATGCTTATCTTTCACTAATCCTTTGCTAAGTTACATTCAAGTTGTTAATTATGCTTATTTATCATGTTGGAACATGAGTTGGACAATAAATGTGCCTTGTGTTGCCTTAATAAATTTTACCCAATGATTGGTGATGATTAAGATGCATTAAATGCGGTTTGATGTTGGTAAATGCTGTTAGAATTGAACGGGTAACAATGGAGTTAGATTTTTGGTTGTTGTTGAAGTTTTTTTCGTGTATGTGTGTCCCAGCCGGACGACCAGCCATCGGTCACCCCAACCGGCTGGGAACCCCCTGATGTTAAATTGGTTGAATTTTGTAATTTTGGTAATGCGTGAGTCCCAGCCGGCCGACCGGCCGCCGGTCCCCCAACCGGCTGGGCGCACACCTGTAAGTTTGGTTGATTTTGTTAAGTCTGCGAGTCCCAGCCGGTCCAACCGGCTGGAACTCTCCCCTTTCCCATTTTCTTCACTTTTCTCATTTGGCCTGTGACCCCAGCCGGGTAGCCGGCAGCCGGTGACACCCGCCGGCTGGGGATCCTCTGTATTTTTTTGGTGTTGTTTGGTGTTGCTGAGGTACCAGCCGGGTACCCGGCAGCCGGTCCACCTGACCGGCTGGCACCCCCTGTGATTGTTTCTTATTTCTTTTCCATATGACTTCACATGTAATAGTTTTTATGGTTTGTTTATCTTATAAACTTACGTAATAACATTAAATATTCATGTTTAGAATATATGATATCTCACATGCTTATATCACATGTTTTGTGATGGTCTTTGTTATGTCCCCTCTTGAGTCGGTTAAACCGTATTTATTTTGGTTTGAGCACTACTTGTTGAGTGCTTTAAACTCTCATTTCCCGGCTACACCTTATCCTCGTTAGACTGGAATGTCGGAGAGATGGGATGTCTCCTTGATGCTTATATGCATGTTTTAGTGGGGATATGACGACGTTGCATTGTTAGGAGGTGAACACAATGCGTTGATCGACCTGACCGTCAAATGTTGTATCCTTGCGAGGTGGTGTTATTGCATGTAGCGTACTAGCTTGACTTTTGACTATAGATCTCTTTCCGCCTCTTTCGTGTGGTTTAGCCGAACTTGGGTTACTCGACGTCCTTTGTGTTGAATGAGTCTTAGATGTGGAACGTCATATCACATGTCGAATCGGGAAACGTCTTATCCTGAGAGTCTGGCCAGGTTTAGACTAGGACCGTATTATTATCGTCGTCCTACTGGGAGGATTAGAGTCTTGTGTGTGCGAAACGACTTATCGTACACGGTTCAGGGGAACGCCTTACCCCGTGGACATATTTGTCTAGGTCATGAGCATACGAAACGCCTTATCATATGCGGTTCAGGGAAACGCCTTATACTGTGGACTTCCATTGACTTGTCTTGCTACTGTACATGATGCTAGTGCGTGTCATTTATTGCAGTAGGAGCTCACCCAAGGAGCCTTGATGATCAAGCCACAAGCCAGAAAAGCCAGACAAGCCTGGCCACAAGACCCCCTCAGATTGAAGCTCGAACCACAAGGTCCAAACATCAGGCCATGTCAAGCCAAATTCAAGCCAAACCAAGCCAAGGCAATGAAGAAGACATACCAGGGTTCACCAAGTCATGCCAGGGTCCAAGTCAGTCCACATTTCACACACAAGCCAGGAATAATGCCTGTCAGGGCTCATCAGACCAGTCAGCAAGCCAAGCACCAAGGAGGTACACCAGGGCATCCCAGCCACCCTCACCATGGCCTACCATCAAGCCAACTCATTAATCAACAAGTTTGTCTAGGAGAGTCCCCTTAGAAGTCTAGCAAAATCTTAAGTTACAAGCAGTCCAAACCAGGGTCCAGTGAACCTCATGGCAGGGTAAGTTCAAGTCCAGCTGTGGGTTCCTTTTGTCTAAGTCAACTTATCCTCATCCAAGGCAGGATTATCTAAGTTCAAATTATAGTTGAAGAGTCCCAAGGAGCAGCAAAACACCAAGAGCAAGCAGCAAGACGACAAGAGCAACAGTTTTCCATTTCAGGAAAACTCCAAAACTTGCTTTATCACTTTTTGCATCAGTCTGTTTTGTGTCTTTGTGTCTGTACTATCTAGTTGTTAAACTCGTCCTATTGTGAGGCCCTTAATTAGCTATTTGTTGTAGTAGTTCAAGTCCAAAGCTGACCCTTGGATGGACTTTACATCCAAGGGCTCACATTGTATCAGCCTCCCTATATAAGGAGGTTCTTATGTAATGTTTTGGCAGATTTTATGAATGAATTAACCTTGAGAACCCTCTCAAATCTTTCAAACTTGTGCTAAGTGCTGTAGTTTGAGCCAAGCCTGATACACCTTCAAGGTGTCTGATCAGTGTCTTGCTTTGTGAGTCAAGTTAAGTCTGTGCTTTGCTGTGACTAGCTTGCTTGCTGTTGAGTCTAAGTCTAGGGTGTTTGTGCATTGCTGTAATACTCTAAAACTGTCTGAAATCTAGTCTTTTAGTCCTTTCTCTTGTGCCATGCTGTAGGGGAAGTTCTCTAAGTCATATGTTTGAGTTTCAGTTTAATACAAATCACTCTCTCTAAAACAGCCTCCATTTCTATCTGTTTTTGTTTTCAGTTTTAGTAAAAATAGTAAATCATCTCCTAAACTCACAAGACTATAAACAGTCCTTTCTAAGACCCTAAGGAAGGTTTGTGTAAATTTTAGTTAATTGTTGACATCATTTGCTATTTAGTTAAATTTCCTGAACTTAAATAGCATTCCTGCAAGCCTTAGTAGTTTACAGTGCATTTATCGTGAGAGTTATGTTGTTATATTCGTATGTTTGGATGGTTGTTTGTAAGTTGAATCATATGTGAACATTGATTTGGATTCTTGGATTATATAGATGATTGAATTGGTTTGTATGTCGAGTCCCTACCTTATCAAGTATATGCCACTAACGGTGAGATGTAAGCCCTAGCGTGTATATTGTAACAACCCGAAACATACCCTATTTTTCTAGTGAAAATATTTTACGGGTACTTTTCAACAAATTAAGTTTTAATTTAGGATTTATTGTTTCCAGTCGAATTTGGAATTTCCGAGTTCGTATTTGGAATTTCCGCGAGATTCCATGAGAATCCCGTTTTAAGTCATCTTTGACTTTTCTTGACTTTTAAGTCGTCTTTGACTTTTCTTGACTTTTAAGTCGTCTTTGACTTTTCTTGACTCTTAAGTCGACTTTGACTTTCGTTGACTTTTTCGACTCACCCCGTAATTTGAAAGACCGAAATTATATTTGAAAAAAAATAATATATTTAATTTATTTTAATTTATTACGATTTATTTGAATTTATGATAATTTAATATAATTATTTCGAATTTATTGGGAATTAAAGAGTAGGTTTTACGGTTTAACCCCGAACGTCATTTAACTATTCCCGAGTCAACTTAAATCCCGAAACAAACCCGAAACCCGACTTTGGCATAAGTCACACGCCCCATGTCATCTTTTTCCACTCATATTAGATCTTTTGATCTTTTGATTAAACTAATAATAATATCTAAGATATTTGTAACTTTATCAATCGGTCAGTTTAAATTACGCAAATCGCTTAAACTGACCCGATATCTGTCAATCCACACGCCTACTTCCTCTTGTCCTCTTAGGATTAGATATTTTCATTTAAACTAACATAATATCTAAATAATATCTAGATATTTGATTTAAACTATCATTTAATCTAATGATATCTAATTAATTTCCTTAATATAATTATAAAACCCGAGTCAATCCCGTAACAACAATTTCAAAACCCGACTCCATAATTCTTCTATAATTACACGGCACACTCCACCCATTACTCACTACTTATCTTTTCATTTTACACTAAATCAACTTAATACCTTTTTAATACTTTCTTTAATATAATCAAAATCGTTCTTGGTGTTCTTCATCGTTCTTGAGCAAAATCGTCACAAAACCTTCGTTACTTGTTCAAATCCGTCCTAACTTATATTTCTAGAGTCTCCTCTTCGCTCTTCATCTCCACGTACGTTTTATTTCCAATTCCGACAAAATCGTTTTCAACACTTTATTTATGGAAAATCAAGTTTTAATTCTAATAATGTTATTCTTGTCATTTCTTATAGGGGAAGATTTTGAAGACGAGTTTGGGGACTCGTATATTTTAGGAGAAGACTAGTAGACGGGTTTCTTATTTCTTTAGTTCTTATTTTGGGTGCTACTTGATTTTGTGCTAGCTAAGGTAACGATTCCGAGTTACTCGACGAATTAATGTTACATATCTTTTGTTTTTGTTCATGTTATTGTTATTTATGGTTTTTGGTAGTAACATGATAAGTAGTTATGATTATTATGTTGTATGAAATTTTTAACATGTTTAGTGTTCTTGACATATTTTGATGATTTATTTATAACCATGATTTTGTATGAATGATGGTTAAATTGATTGTTAAAAATGGATGTTTGTTAATTAAAACATGTTAGAAATAATTTGGTATTTGTTGTTGGTAGAACCGTGTAGAGGGGCTGGAAAACCGACCCAAACCAGGCCGGTTCAGGCCCGGTCCAGGTCCGGTCTGGGTTGGTCCGTGAGTGGGCTCGTGGGTTGTGTCGATACTTGATTGTTTTGTTGTGTTTTGACGGGTTTTAAATATGTTAAAGCATGCGGGAAATATTAAGAAACGAGTTTAGAAATGTTGACTCAAAACAGGCCCAAACCAGGCCCGTGGGCCCAGTCCAGGCTCGTGTCATGTTCGGCCCAAAACAGCCCGTGGGTTCCCTCCTTGGACTTGTGACGGATTTTGAGTTATTGTTATTTTACCGTGTTTTGTAATATTTAGCAAGTGGGAAATGTTAATAAGTAAATTATTTAATTAAAAGTTTTCATAATATTATTATTTCTCACATGTTAGAAATTATAATACGAGATTGTAGTTTAATATGATATCCTTTAAGTCAAGCGGGTTTTCGTAAGATTTAATAATTCACATGTTAGAAGTTGGAATAAAATAGCATGAAATGAATATGATGATTTTATGTTCAAGTCTAAATGGTTAAGACTCGGTTTCTAGCCGGTTTGACCAAACGGGTTTGGTCAAACTAAGATCTAGTCAGCCCCGTTTTGACTGATGACCCGTCGCGGGACTCGGGTCGGGGATTTGTCTTCAAGTAAGGTTTTTATTTAATGAATGAATGAGCCTTAGTAGATTTGAGGCGATATGATATTTGAATATGATTTATATGCAATTAGTCACATGATAGGAAGTTTTTCCCGTGACTGTTTAATTGTTTGATATATGTCGTGTTGACTAAGTACCCATAGAGAATTATGAGTATATGACGTCTTGACCATTCTAATTCTAAATGAGTATCTTGGACCATGACATAGATAGGCCGTACTATCTTTAACGAGCATATGGAGGTCACAGCTTGATAGCTTTTGTGTCACGGCCTGGGGGGCTTATCTCCAAGTCGGGGCATGGCTGCCTAAGAGTTCCACTTTGGGAATGGAGCCAGCTTAAGTACTAGCCATCTCTGCTTAGGGGGTCGCCTAGTAGAGTTTCTAATGTACGGTTATGTCATGGGACGGGGAATGGAATAGCTGTTGTCGCTAGGTCTGATCAGTCTAGGACTAGGATGTTTTCCTACCTTGTGGTATAGCCTCGAGTTACAGAAGTCGACTATTGACTGGACTAAGAACTTATGCCTGTTTGTAGAAGTATTTGTCTTTCATGTTTGTATGATTCTATGAGTTTTAGAAGGTGAGATGCAAGCAGGCTAAGATTGATAGAGTTTGGATTACCGATTGTTAACTGATTCACATGATTACGTGTTGATTAGGGTTTGAGTGTATCATGGCCATGTTACATGGTAACCTCTGAGCTCGCATACCAGCTTCCCTACCTAGTGTTATATTTTATTATCGGATTCACATGATAGCTTTCATATGATAGGTTATATGTTAGTTAATTGTTTCATAACATGAAAAGCATATGATATATGTTAAGGTTTTGTATTTTCTATATACATTGCTTTTATGTTATTCATGTTTCATTAAACTCGACATTTCGTGGCTGGGAGAACTCGGAGTTACTCCCCACTGACTGTGGCTTCCGTGTTTATATTTAATGCGATCGAACAGGTGGTGATGCATATTTGGGGTACATTGACGAGCTAGCGAGCGAAGTATTTACCTTGGACCTATATTCGGTTCTTAGATTGTATATTATTATACACTCTTTTATTTCCGTATTTATACGGGAGATATGTCTCCCGTCTTGTATAATTTTTATGTACAATATTATTTTCCTTTTGTATGACACCTTTTCTTGTATTCTTATCTTTTATCTAGTTAAATATTTTTTTTCTTTCCGCAAATTTGAGGGTGTCACAATCTATTTGTGATGAGGAATTTGAAGAAGTTTGTGTTGAAGCTCACATGGAAGAGAATGATAACACAAGTTATGGCGATGCAAAACGAGATGATCTTACTCTTACGCCAATCTTGAGTGAGAAATTTATGTACGATCATATTTGTTTGAATTCTCAAGTTAGTGCACCTTATCAATCACCACTTGATATATCCATGGATACGAAGCTATATGGTGGGAATTCTTATTTCTTGATGAAGTCGAATCCTATTGATATTCATGATGATCTTGTTATACCAAGAAAGCTTTGTTTTCATTTAGGAGAGCAAAAGTATGGAAGGCACGACGAAGGAAAGCTTAAGAACGGAAGACACATGAAAAGAGTGAAGCTTAAGTGTGTCGATGGTAGCAAATTTTGAAATTATATTGAAGATGACGAATTGAAGGAGAGATTGGTAATGTGCGTTGATAGTTTCAAGTTCTTATTCAAGTTTGCTATTAAATTCTTAAGGATTGTTTTTGATCCGGGAGGTCGTAGGTCCAAGAATCGGGACGATTCTTTTTGAAGAAAGGGAGAATGATATAGGAGGGACATGGGTATATGCTAAAAATGCAAGTTTAAGTCACTCTTGAAATTTCAGATTCGTTCTCTTTACTTTAACACTAAATATCTCGGGATATATTACTATTTTTGACATGATTTTACTTGGACATGAAAGTACATGATGTTAGTTTTCCAACAAGTGGTCACACGTGTTATTTGGTTAAGTAACAAAGGAGATATGGTCATTTTAAGTTGAGCTGTCTAACTCTTACGCGGGTGATATAAACGACGGAGTAGGACACGGATTCCAAGGCTCATGGTCAACACGGCTTGGTCAACCAACACGGTTTCAAAGGCAGGTGTTTTGTGATGTTTTTATTTTGTTAAGTTTACTAATTTGAATAAAATAGTGTGATGATCTTATTTAATAATAAGGTAGTATTCACACTTTCCTAATTTCTATTTAGCTAGTTTAAGGTAAGTACTAGTAGTATAAATACCAAGCTATGTAATCAGAATTATTCATACAATTTGAGAGTTTGATACAAGAAGTTCTTGTTTAATTCTTATTGCTTGCGAGCTTTAAGTTTATTAATTCGTTCTTGCGAGAGTGAGTTAATATATATTTTTCCTTGCGAGGTTGAGTATTATTCGTGGCTAAATCGAGTTCCTTGCGAGGAAGGAGAGTTAGAGCACGTCATATCCTTGATATTTTCGTTCATATACATACAAAAACCACAAAAACACGTTAATTTCCGCTGCAACTTTATTAAAAACAAACGAACAGTTTCCTGAACTGTTTGAACCAAAAAAACGAGTGAGTTTTACATCAATTTGGTATCAGAGCTTGGGCTCTTGATTTCCTTAAATTAAGACGGTCCTTGAAATGTGATTTATCAATATCGTGTTTATAATCATGGTTTGGGGTTTAAAGAGCCTTGATCGTACAATAAAAGTGTTAGAAAGGGAATATGAGGAAGCCAAGTTTTGGAAGAATATACACAAGGAGGAGCTTGACGGAATTACAGCAAAGTATGAACGTCCAAGAGCAAAGAAAGAAGAGACAAAGATTGACTCTTTTGAAGTCATTCACAAAAAATAAGAAGTGAAGATAACAACAAAGAGTGGGATTGTAGAGAACAAGGGAAGTTCGTTAAGGCGTTGTTTCAAGTGCCAAGGCCCAGGACACATAGCTAAAGAATGCCCTAAAAAACGCGATCTAACGATCGATGAATTATGTAATCTCCTTCCAACCTTTGTGCTATCTGACCCTAAAAGAGAGGAGGCGAAAAGTGAAGATAAGGAAGAGGAGGTTCATGTGGATGATCCTTATAGTGTTCATGACCACCAAGAAGCAATGGTTCACAACGTACATCTTGAAGCTAGTCCGGTTGAAGAATGTGAGATTATGTCTTCCAATATTGTTCATGAAGAAGGGAAACATGTAGAAGATGTGGGGAAGATAATATCTGACCTTGTCCAAACGAACAGTACAGAAGACTGTTTATTTCCGAATGATGAAAAAGAAAAGGTGGAAGATGAAATTACCATATATATTGTTGATCCACTAATTGATGATGAAGATATAGAGGATGTAACTGAAGATAAAATATTTTCTTTTGAGGATGAATCTTACATAGAAGATACGACGTTAGCTGATTATCAGTTATCATCTATTTGTGATGAGGAATTTGAAGAAGTTTGAGTTGAAGCTCACATGGAAGAGAATGATAACACAAGTTATGGCGATGCAAAACGGGATGCTCTTACTCTTACGCCAATCTTGAGTGAGAAATTTATGTACGATCATATTTGTTTTAATTCTCAAGTTAGTGCACCTTATCAATCACCACTTGATATATCCATTGTTACGAAGCTATATGGTGGGAATTCTTATTTCCTGATGAAGTCGAATCCTATTGATATTCATGATGATCTTGTTATACCAAGAAAGCTTTGTTTTGATTTTGGAGAGCAAAAGAATGGAAGGCACGACGAAGGAAAGCTTAAGAACGGAAGACACATGAAAAGAGTGAAGCTTAAGTGTGTCGATGGTAGCAAATTTTGAAATTATATTGAAGATGACGAATTGTAGGAGAGATTGGTAATGTGCGTTGATAGCTTCAAGTTCTTATTCAAGTTTGCTATTAAATTCTTAAGGATTGTTTTTGATCCGGGAGGTCGTAGGTCCAAGAATTGGGACGATTCTTTTTGAAGAAAGGGAGAATGATATAGGAGGGACATGGGTATATGCTAAAAATGCAAGTTTAAGTCACTCATGAAATTTCAGATTCGTTCTCTTTACTTTAAGACTAAATATCTCGGGATATATTGCTATTTTTGACATGATTTTACTTGGACATGAAAGTACATGATGTTAGCTTTCCAACAAGTGGTCACACGTGTTATTTGGTTAAGTAACGAAGGAGATATGGTCATTTTAAGTTGAGCTATCCAACTCTTACGCGGGTGATATAAACGACGGAGTAGGACACGGATTCCAAGGCTCATGGTCAACACGGCTTGGTCAACCAACTCGGTTTCATAGGCTGGTGCTTTGTGATGTTTTTATTTTGTTAAGTTTACTAATTTGAATAAAATAGTGTGATGATCTTATTTAATAATAAGGTAGTATTCACACTTTCCTAATTTCTATCTATCTAGTTTAAGGTAAGTACTAGTAGTATAAATATCAAGCTATGTAATCAGAATTATTCATACAATTTGAGAGTTTAATACAAGAAGTTCTTGTTTAATTCTTATTGCTTGCGAGCTTTAAGTTTATTAATTCGTTCTGGCGAGAGTGAGTTAATACATATTCTTCCTTGCGAGGTTGGGTATTATTCGTGGCTAAAGCGAGTTCCTTGCGAGGAAGGAGAGTTAGAGCACGTCATATCCTTGATATTTTCGTTCATATACATACAAAAACCACAAAAACACGTTAATTTCCGCTGTAACTTTATTAAAAACAAACGAACAATTTCCTGAACTGTTTGAACCAAAAAAATGAGTGAGTTTTACATCAACTACTCGAGTATTGAGGGAGTGTTAATAAGATGGTTGTTGGTAGTTATTTAAAATTACTTTCATGGCGTTTTAGGAGTCAATTTGAGGGCTGACAAAGTTAGTTTGTTTACTCTGTTTCCATAGTAATGTGAGTTGTTTTGGGTTTTGCGTTGGGTTCCGTTTTGGGTAATGTGGAGCGAGTATGCGTGAGTGTGTGGAGTTGGGTTCTCGAGGACATGAGCTGAGTTGGATTTATTACCCGAGTCCGAGTCGTAGCTGCTGTGTCTGTGTGCATGTTAGTTGACGGGGTTGAGCGTATGGGCGAGTGCAGATGGTCGTTGTGGGGGTCAGATTCTGGTGGTCTGGTGTCGGTGGTTGTCGGGTTGTGTGCGAAGACGAGAAGGACGAGGGGTTGGGTTTGGTCCGTGTTGTTACGTGGGATGTTTGGTATGTTATGATGTATGTGCACGCATAGTACGATAGTATGTGTGTGGGGGATTTAATTATTTTATTTTATTATAACATTAAACTATTAGTCAGTCAGTATAAGACGATCTTAGTCGTGTCTTTAAAATCTTATTTTATAACGCAAACTCATTTATATATTAACAACTAAAAAATTAATATAATATATTACGATGGGCAAGCAAGCAGCGGAAGATGATGCTTAAGTTGTGACTGGTACTTTTATCGTTAATCATGTTCCGTCTTTTGTTCTGTTTGATTCGGGTGCGACCCATTATTTTGTGTCTAAGTGTGGTACACAGGGGGACCACGCAAGGGCGCGCTTGGGAGGACAAGCGTAAAATACGCATTTTTGGAGTCGCCACCAATGTTTATGGGAAATTGGAACCATTCGAATACTTTATGCCATGTCCAGACACAAAGTAAAGACATGAACACTAAGAACTCGTTACCCTTAGCATTCTATGTCTAGAATGACTCTCGTGGATGCCAATGAACACGAAAGTTCACAGAGATCTGGAGTAAGGGGCGAGGGTACGTATTAGGAAGCTCTTTAGTCAAACACCTAATCCCGCTCGCCTTGATAGCAGCCTTAACTAAGGATTAGGGAAATCGTTCGTACTTGATATGTGATCGATTATATGCATGCAATGCAATATCCAACGTTTTAATCCTAACATGTGAATTAGACTATGTCGGTGAACATGTAATTAGCACTCAATTATGTCAAAATTGGGGATTTAGGATTAATTACATATGAGGGAAAAGCAAAAATCATACAATTACAATTACAATGACTAAAAAAGATTACAACGGATTACGGGATCCACGTCAGAAATATATTCAAAACGAAAATTTGAAGAAAAAGAAAAGATTTGAAAACTAAAAGACAGATCAGGAGCGATATTACGACTAATAATCAGTTAATTACGGGATTAAAGCTACGTCAAAGCGAGAATGAAATTTAAGGGACAGAAGTCAACCCAGAACAGGCGCAACAACAGTTGCGCCCTCTGGAAGAGGCGCAGGGCTCATTGCGTCTGTTCCTGAGCTAAATTTTGACTTTGAGTCAGAATTGCGAGTAGTTATTATTCTTTTTTATATTTACGATTAATTATTGACCTATAACTCGAATAGAAGTGATTTAACATATTAATTACTATAATTTATATCAATAACGAATTCCAGAAATTTGATATGAATAAATCGAATCTTCAAGACCCAATTTTGACTTAAACACGAAATGTTTGACATGAAAGACTATAAAAAGAAAAGGAATAAAATAACAAAATCGCAAGAATCAGAGGAAGAAGAAGAAAAGCAGGAGTAGGGCAGCCTCTCGAAGAGGCGCAGCAGGCGATTCGATCCTTCCTGGAGGCGCAGGTTCTACTGCGTTTCTTCTCGACGTCTAATGACTGCTAAAAAGGTTTTGTAAAAAGGTTTTGTTTTGAAATCGGTTTTGAACTTACTTCTGATGTGAATCTTACATTAATTGAACAGAAAATAAATAAATACAAATAAAAAGACGGGAATTACAGCCTCACACTTACAAGTTTGACGAAACGAGATTAACTAAGTTAACGTTTAGTGATTGCTCGACTCAAATGTACGTAGAAACTGGCCTCGTTAGAGGATTTAAATTGATTAAATTGATTGTGTGGTGGTCAAATGGGTCGATCATGCAACATGACAGGTACTCATAAGGATCTGAGCTTACGTGTTCGATTGATCAAGCACGTAGATGTCGAAAGCTTAGAGCAAAGTCTAGAATGCAAAGAGAGAAGAGAAGTGCAGAACAGTCGCGTGTAAAAAAATTGAGATCCAAGCTCTCCTTTTATAATAGAAAATGTGAAAAGTTTTGGAATAACTAAACTTATCACAAAAATATTCTGAAAACAGAGAAACAGGCTGGGGAAGGGGCGTAGTAGGAGTTGCGATCCTCCAAAGTGACGCAGCACCTGCTGCGTTATTTCCCCAGAAGTTTCCTCCTACGGAAGAAAGATTTCCACGTTTCTATTACGGAATTACGGTAGATCTATACTTCCTTTTTAAAAGATACGAGAAGATAGAATTTGAAGGTTTAAAAAAATATCCAGAATATTCTAGAGCGTTCCGACTCGGCATTTACAAACGGTTTCTAGAAAATGGAGCGGTTTTCGACCCGGATTCCAAATGAAATCTAATAATTGTCAAAACGGCCGTACCGATGCGTAGATGTCGACCAAGGGGTAGACACAAGTGTTTGAGCTATCACTTGACGAGAAACTTACGAATTGTCATAAATCGTTTCGCGTACCAAACATGTGGCCCAATCATCACTGATTGGTTGGCGGAAGGTGTAGAACTGAGGTATCTACAAAGCCCCCACTTTGATTTAGGCTTGGACAAGGCAAAAGTCAAAGTATAGACATTAGGTCTATCGGAGATTACAACCTGATGACTATGGCGATGCGAGGCGGCTCAAACGGTCTGAACCAAGGATCTGTCGTCGGAAACATTTTAAAGTCTGTCGACCATCGGAGAGGGTCGTTTAAAGTCCATTAGACTATTCATAAAAGCTCGCCATCCATAACAAGGAGTCATACCTGAGGCATCTTCTTATTCGGAATGAGGTGCGCGGTCAGGCTCATCAGCCGTTTGAATGGGGTGCGTTATGAGGCTCGCCAGTCGTTTGAATGGGGTGCGTTTTGAGGCTAGCCAACCGTTTGAATAGGGTGCGTTATGAGGCTCGCCAGCTGTTTGAATGGGGTGTTGTGAGGCTCGCCAGCCGTTTAAATGGGGTGCGTTATGAGGCTCGCCAGCCGCTGAGAAGATATCATATGTGAGAATCTGCATGTCTTTATCCTCAGGGGAACTCTCGTCTGGGAAACATGTATATTAAAAGAAATCTGCAAGATACTGATGCACTGTATATACGGAAGACTCTTTCAGGATCGAATCTTTTGGGGAATCTACTCGGTTGTGGTGAGAAACATCTCGAGGTGCTGGAGTACATTGGTGCGGACGGTTTCACGACGATTTCGGAGCTCCTCGATTTTAGCGAGGCGGTGACCGACGCTGGCTGGGAGGAGTGGCAACACCCAGTGAGGAGGGTAATCCTCTAACTTTGGCTATCTTCATTATTTTCATTGCATAGGAATGCATTTTGATTTGACCCTTATTTGAATATAGGTGGCACCGTCTCAGCACGCGGCTTTTTTGGAGGGTGGCCAACCGGTTGCGGGGTACAGCCATCGAGGCGCTCTCAAGTGGCCGAGAACGACAGGTATAAACCTCTCACTCCCTTTCCATATTTATTGTATCTTCATTTATTTTTAAAAAAAATAATTGAAATGAGGCACTTCTTTACATAGAGACCTGGAGCCGGAGTTGGCGGAGTCCCGGAAGGAGACAGCTCGTCTGTTGAGAGAGCTGGAGGCCAGGGATGCTGAGATCGCCACTCTTGAGGCGACTGTAGCCGAGCTGGGTGGCGATGAGGATTAGTTGTTCTTTGTTTTGCCGTTGACTTGTACAATTTGGATTTTTTTTTTCCATTTGGATTTTGACTTTGTCTCGAGCAAGAGCCCCCAGTTTGATGTACATACCTCCTTTTGATTGTATCTGTAGCATGGGTGCCGTTTCTGTTGGGCGTTCTGTGTTCTTATAGGTTAGTCTAAAAACAGATTGGCAGGCGAAATTCACATAGAAATCACATAATTTACATGTAGCATATTGGTTACCTAAACTAGCGCAAAAATAAAAAAAGTTCCCGAAAATGGCTCAAAAATGACCGGATAGTAAGGGGCTACCCCTTAAAAAAGAATTTTAAAATAAATGTGTAAGTGTTTGAAAGAATGGAGAGAAAGAGGAGTGAAATGATTTCCATTAAAAAAAATAAAATGAAAGAAAATGAATAAGTGTGCTCATTTGGCGGCAATGTCGACTTCTGACTCGAAAAGCGAACCCGACAAGGATTAAGAAATCCTAGATTGATATCGTTCCCTAGACTGCCTTGGCACATACTGCAGAGTCTTGTCGAGAATGGGCCACCAGGTGGGCGCAAAGAAACGTGTGGTTCATACTCGTTCCACTTGGCTCTTTATGGGTATCTGACTCATACTTGCAATGGTGAAAGGCTTGTACCCCTGAAGAACGTAAGAAGCTGAGAAAAGACAAGCCTGTAGATTACAAGATCCGCAAAGTGGCTAAGGAGAACCAAAAGTATATGCCTGAAGAGGAAGAAGAAGCCGGATCCCTAGTTGTTCGTCCAGCGAGGAAACCGAAGACAACTCTCCTAAAAGAAGTACAATTCAGTTTAGTTGATGATATGAGGATATCCAAATGTCAAAATGCAAGAGCATAGCGACATTAATTTTAACTAGACAGGGGCCGGTTTTATTTCGTGTTGCGCGAGCGGCATATGGGTTACGGGAGGCGCATTTTTTGCCTGAGAATTTGAATGAGTTTTTCCCACTTTACAGTAACAAGCTCGATGAATTACGCAAAACTAATACTATAGAAACAAAATACTTTTGTGATCGTATAAGCTTAGTGTACATCCATCGAATTCTTAGATGCTAAACAAGGGTGAAAAAATGGAATGCAGTGGAAGGTTCTAATGGTGTTAGAAGACACTATAGATCTGTGTATCTCTCTCACTCACCTAAATGAATGAAAGGGTCGTCCATAAGGGCATGGAGACATGGTAACTGCGAATTGATTCGTCAGAAATACGTGAAAAGATGACTATTTGAGGGATTTTATTTTGCTTGCAATTTTTTACTGAAGAGATTTTTTTTGGATACTTTGAATTTGTATTGATTGACTGGATTTATTTTTGTCTTGTCTCGTGAATTTTTGAAAATATTTGAGACTTTTGATTTGAAGTTGTTGAACTGTTTATTTTTTGATAGTTTTAGGCACAATTACACTAAAAATTTGGGTTTGACCCTCGGGGGAGCTAGTTTTCTAGCACCCATGGTAAGGGTATTAAATTGTTTGGTATAGTATGTAATTTGTCTTTGTCTGGTAGTCATATGAAATATAGAATTGACTAAGCGGGTAGAAAAATGGAATCTCCAAACCTAGAGATCACCTAGAGACACGACGATCAAGGAAATTTTACACTACAAGATATGGAAAAGGTAGTAAATGCACGCCCTTGTTAAGGTTTATTCTAAGAGGTCAAGTGATCTACACTAAAGAGATACGACCTAAAGTATTTTGAGTCTATTATACTAGTTAAGGTTTAAAAGTAGAACAAGCAACTAATTAAAAGTACACGTGCTCTTTTTTTCTTTTCTGTTTTTGGCAACTCAAACACAACTAGGACTAGGATGGTCCTCAATTCTTGTTCCTCAATTCCAAGACTTTATGTTTTGGTATATCACGTGGTTTGCATAAACGGGTCTGAAATTGTCCACGAACCTTTCCTTAAGAGTAGCTTCATCTGGACGTTCATCAACTTGTGTGCTAGTCTTCCTCTACCTACTTAGTGTTGGAGTAAGCGTCTTCCACAATAGTGCATTTATATAATAAATCTCATTTGGAATATACGTGGCATGATTAGTATATTTTGATACTCCACGTCAGTTGATTAACGTAAATCGGTAACGCTCAGCTGACTAGAGTTTGACGTTATTGTCGTATGACGACGGTGATCAACTGATCCCTTTCGGTCACACCTATAGGATGAGACCCAAACAGAAAACTAATTATTTGTATACGATACAGGTTAATTAGTCCTTTACATATATATTTGATATGTGTTTGGTTACGACAGTTATTTATTGGAAATTGAGTTAGGAACTCATTCCACTTAAGTTTATTAGTCAATTATACGATAAGCGACTGAATAAATTTTACGTCTTATTATAATACGATTAAATAAGATATAATTTGGTGATTAATCGTTAATTCATTAAATTAGTTGAGGTCGTGCATATTTTTTTAGGTAGAGATAATTAGTTAATTATATTTACAAGGAGTTGAAAAATAAATTAACTAGACATTGTGGGACCCATTATATATTGATATAATGGTAAAATATCACTTAAAAGTTAAGTGTATATTACTTATTAATTTGAGTCATATAATTGTTACATGATCAAATCAACACTTAATTATACAAGATAATTAAGCATATGATTAATAAGTATTTGTGAGACAAATATCAAAAATCAAAATGGTCCATTATGGACTCAAGTGGACCGGTTTTGAGTATTGAAAATCATTAGTGATTTTACTCTACCAATTCCACACTCCACCATTTAATAATGATATGTTATGACACATGATCATTATCAAGTTCTAACCCGCACTCAAGCTATTTGCATGTGAATAAATTAAGGAGAAAAATCACCCTTTTTGGTGCTTGATGTGCCTGCCATATGCTTTTATAAGAGCATCATGGTTGCTCATTTTTCTTCTCTAATTGATTCACTTATTTTTCACATCTTCTCTCTACACAACCTCTCACTAAACTCTCTAAAAAACTAATATTACTATTGCTAAAATAGTAATAAAAATTATATTAGTTTCTTCTTATCTCTATATTTTTCTAGTCTAAATTTATAGTGATAGTTTGGGTTTAGTCTTGGGTGCAACAAGAAGGAGACCTTCTACTTTGGAGGTTTTTTTATGGAGGATCATCCATTAATTTCATGATCAAGAACAATAAGAAGGAGTTCTTATTGTGCCCATATTGAACCAAAAAATCCCAATGTAAGGATGTTTTCGTCTTATCTATTCTTTTATACTTTTATATTTGCATGCATGATAACTAGATCCTAAATCATTAAGTTAATGTAATTTAATGAACTAATTAGAGGAGTCTAATTAGAGGTCTAGGACTTTCATGTGGTATCAGAGCTCAATTGTTACATGCATGTTGATTTTAAGCATTAAAATCGAGTTATACGATATCTTGAGTAAAATTGAAAATTTGTGTTAAAAATTGGTTTGCATGAAATTTTTGATTTTCATGCATACCTACTGACCTCAAAATAGTTGTGGTCAAATTTGCTGATTTTAGGGATTGATTTGCTATTTATTTTGATTTATGGCCTTTAAATCATGTTAATATGTACTTTTTATGTTAAAAGTTAACTAAAAATAGTTGCATGTTGATTCTAGTCATGAAATTTTTATTACGGTCTCACATGCATGTTGTACATACTTTATGTAAAATATCGTGATTTTTAATTAAGTTTTGCATGATTATTGATTTTTATGAGATAAAAGTCAATAAAGTGAGATTATTATGTTCATAAAATTGAAACGTCGTTTTATGGTCTTGAAAATTTTTGGTACATTTTATAATCTGATTTATATCATCTTGGTGAAATGTTATAATTTGTTTCACTATTTTACTATATTTAATAGTTTTTATTAGATAAAATCGTTGGATTTATAGTTATTTGTTCATAAAATAAATTTAAATTTTTTGGGCAAATGTTTCTGGTTTTTGAAGTTCCTGGAAATGTTCCAGAATGTACAAAATTTTTGGTTTCAAGTTTTTATTATTTTTATATTTTATTTTGGGTTCATTTCATAAATGTTATGATTAAACCTCTATATTTAGCAAATACGATCAATTCAAACTAATTAAATTTCCCACTAATTTTGAGTTCTAAATCAGTTTAGATAATTAGTTTGAGCTTAAATACGATTTAAGTTTTGATTATTGATTTTTAATGGTTAAAAATCGATAAAATCCATAAAACCGAACTAGAATGAGCATGATAAGTATTAAGGGCGATTTTGGCATGCTTTTTACAGCATTTTATTTATGTTGTTATTGTTGAATGAATGAATGTCGTTTATTTAATTTTTAATGAAAGTTGTACCTAGTATGGCCTAGATTATTTTAATCGGTATTACCCTTAATGTAAGGGAATACCGATTCGGTTGTAATTTTATTTGCGATCTCGTATCGCCATTTGTAATAATTTAATTTCATTTTTAGATCAAATGTATAATAGGAATTTTATTTTTATCTTTTTGTAATTAATTATTATGAAGACGGATATTCCCGAAGTCGGTGTTCCAAAAGACGGTGCCTTTTTGGAGCGGTGTTCCATGAAGAGGCAAGGGGCCAAGGAGTTGGTTTCCGATTTTGTAATCGTCTAGTTAATTAGATTAGCTACGTGGCCATACTAGGATTTATTATTTGCTTGCTTTATGTTTTTCGTTCATGCCAAAATCGCCAACATGCATTTTTATTTCTTGATTGTCAATTCAACGTTATTCAAAACTCACCGATTTAGTTCACTTATAAGGAATTAATAACTAAATTGTCAAGACCTCTCACATAACTTAAAAGAAATTGAGATTTAGCCTTAGCAATTGAAGCACCTATGAACCCCGTTTTCATTAGGGCAACCGCGACGTGGACCGTTTTTTACCTCGGGTAAGTAGGGTGATGCGATCACACGCCTAAATTGGGTTGGACTCAACGGGATAAGCGTTATCCTGGGACTAGGAGCTGAATTTGGTTGAAATCTGTCGATCGAGAGTTCTACGGGTAGAATTTGTCAAAATGTTGACTTACCGTTTATTACATAAAAGTGGCATAACATGTTCATTTTTATCTAAAATGCGGGTCTCGGAATCACTTATATAATTTCCTGAGGGGTCATTATATGAGTGACTTGTTAAAATTGTTTTACGAGTGAATTTTATAAAAGCAATGAATGTTTATTTTCCGTTCATATTTATTTTAAACGCGCAATGACAAATATTTTATTCTTCTACAAACTTGTAAATCCGTTCAATTGTGGAAAGGAGTTTCCATTATTTTATACGGTATCATTTTTGATTGCGATTTAAATCTCCGTTTAAACCATCATAGCTAAAGACAAAATTAATTTTTTTTTTGATCCTCATATTCACCATTGCAAATGTCTCTTATGAAGAGTATATAAATAAGTCACACTTAGTCAAAAACGTTTTGATTTTGAGTGACGTCTTCTTATGACAATGGTACATCAATATTTTTGCTCCAAAGAAAATATTTGTATTTTGGTATATCGTCATAATGCTCCTTATCGAGACTTACCTCAAACGAGGCCAAATCAGTTGGGACGACAAGGTTTCTCGATTTATTTGAAATCGTGATTAACCAAATACCGTAGTCACTTCATGAAAGGTTTATCCTTTTAAAGGTAAAACCATGAATGAAATGAAGAATAGTCTTCATTATATTTCTAATCTATTTGTATAAGTAGACATTCATGAAAGTGAGTGGGATCTCTAAAAGGGATGTTTTATTCTTAATTGTTTAAAAATAAGACGATGTTCAAGAGTAGGTTGGCACGATGTTGGCACAAGGCGAGGGAAAAAGACAAAGCTATTTTGAATAGCAAAGTCAAACCCAAGCAAGTTATCAAACCCAACTTTTGATGATTCAATTATTACAGTGTAGGACACTAGAAAATAATATGTCCCAAGTTTTTGGAGAAAACGAAATTGGGTGTATTACACCTAAAAGTATTTTCATCCATAATATCTATATGATCGACATTTATTTTGCTAAATGCAATTTTTGGGTATTAGATACCTATTATGGTTCTCATCAATGTATTCAATGCATATAATAATGATTCGTGCGACGACTAGCCATGATTAAATGTCGACCTACAAGGGAAATATAACTATTGTAGTTTTATTTCTATAGAGACATATAAAAGTTATAATGTGATCAATCCAGTTTTGGATTTAGAGGTATACTTTAATAAAATTTATTATGTATATGACCTCTAAATAAAGAATATAGTATCCACTTTAGTGTACGACACAAGTGTTTCACTTTTGTGAATGGAACAAGCGTTGTATCTTTTTATGCCTATACTTGGTCAATGGTTATCCCATACCAATCAAAGGTAATTATATTCTTGACCTAAAACTAGAAATTACTTGTCATATAGATTGTAAAAGGCTCAAAATTGGTGACCCAGATCTAATCTTGATTCTGGACTGTGTAGCACATTAAAAGGCTAATATTGACTAGTATCCCTAAAACATTTGATTTTGAATCTTATGGTGTGTGCGAATCTTGTATTCAAGGCAAGATGATTCGTGCCCTTTTTTTATTGAAAAGGAAATCAAACTAGTGAGTTATTGGCCATATTACATAAGAATGTGTGTGGTCCAATAACAAACACAACCAGAGATATTAATGACTACTTCACTTTATTTACCGACGATTTAAGTAGATAGTGTGTTTGATTCTACTTAATGAGGTGATAAGAGAAATCTTTGAAAAGTTCAAAGAGCTTCAATGTAAAGTAGTTAACCACCAAGAGTTTTAGATAGTGGACTTACGACCAAATTGTAAGAAGAAATAACTAAGTATTGACTTTGATTTTCACCAGAAGTATTGTGAAATAGTTTCAAGAGTTAACTTCTCTAACACACATTATGAGATAAGGATGTTGTTGCATAGAGAAACAGAACCTTATACGATATGGTTTTGTCTTTGTCAAGTTAATCTGAGCCACTTGACTAACTTTGGGATTTTATTATTTTGTCTGCTATTTTTTTCCCACCATATCGAAGCACATTTAAAACAGATTTTATTTCATATACGATATGGATAGGTAGCGTACCTAATTTGTAAATTATCCGTATGAAACAAGTGCTCAATAATCCTACGTTAACCACGAGAACAAGGCATTTGTGACTCGTAATACTGGCTTTCAATAAAAATACGATTATTTCTTGATAAGACAGAGTGGGAGAAAATGTTTCTAGAGCCACAAACTGAGCATATGGTCCGGAAAAGGTTTCCTCATTGCTTGTTCAGTAGTTGTTTCTTCGGAACCTAAGAGGTCAGGTGGAATTTTACCACTCCTTAATAGTGATGAATTCTAATCTGTGACTTATAAAAGACTGTTTCTAGGCCCAACTACTTGCTATGGTTTAAAGTCATGTGATTCGTAATGGAATCTATGCATGATGGTCAAGTATATGACCTGGTAAATTTTACTTGATGAAGTACGACCTCTTCAATGTAAATTGATTTTTAAGATCGAAATTTGCATGGATAAACATTAAAATGTTTTCAAAGATAAATTGGTAGGCAAAGAGTTTTGCACCAACCTCAATTCTTCGATCCATTCGAATATACTTAGCTATTACGGCATTTCATAATAGTATGATGTCAATTGGATCTCAAGAACCACCTTCTTGAATACGATTCTAGAAGAGGTAGAGTATTTTATATCCACCTGTGGGTTCGCAGATCCTAATTATCCTAGGTTAATTTTGCAAGCTTAAGAGGATGTCTTAAGTAAGCACTAAAGAGTTGGAATTAGTGTGTGAATCATGTCATAAAATATTTCTCGATATCTCGAGGAATTATATTTATACATGAGGTTTAGTGGGAGTAATGTGGTTTTCATCAGTCTTATATGTGCAGACATATTGATCATTTTAGATGATGGAAGATTTTGGAGAAGTTGAATACATCTCTTAGATATCTGGATTTATGAAGATAAATCTAAAAGGATATCAGCGTTGAGTCAAAATTCTTATGTTGATAAGATCTTTGACCTGTTCAAGGAAGTTGAACACATAATAATTGATTCTTTTTTGCTTCCGCTGCGGGATCAATTATATACGCTGTGATGTATGCTCAATCCGACATTTCGCATGCTTTGAGCATGACAAGTCGTTCGCAATCAAATCCAAGTGAGAGTCACTTGATAGCCATAAAGAACAATCTTAAGTACTTGCGAAAGACTAAAGATATGTTCCATGTGTTTGGAGTTTACAGTGAGTTGTGTGTAAGGGGTTACACAGACTTCAGTTTCCAAACTGATCAAAGTGATTTGAAATCACGAACTGGCTGTGTTTTATAGAAGATTTATCTGTTGGAAAAGTACCAAGCAGGAAGGACTATTGGAAAAGTTCCAAGTAGGTGTGACGTTACCAAATATAAATGTCATGTATCCGATGGAAATGTTCCAGGCAGTTTATCATTGCGGATTTCACAACGGAAATGGAGTACATTGCATCATATGATGATGCATATGAAAGTAGCTTGGATTCGACAGTATTGGAGGGACTAGTAGTAGTTCCTATAGCTGTATATCCTATCCCATTATACTGGTAAAACAGTGGGAGCTACCTTTAGGCTAAGGGGCCTAAGTCTAGATTCAAACCTAGACACGTACTCATAAAGTTGTATGTAAATATGAGATTACGTAGACAAATAAAAATAGCAATCAGAAAGATGGGAAAGATACAAGTATTGGTAATCCATTAGCTATGCTTTTGCAGGCTGAACATGATAGTCATGTCATTTCAATGGGGATTGAAATATGTACCTGAATTACTAGAGATTATGAGATATGAAATTATTGATAATGTATCAATTTTTCCAAATATTAGATAATCGCATTCATTGTTAGAGTTTCATTAAAAACTCCTTATTTAGTTTGACTAAATTTTAATACTTTGTTTATCCGAATTGGTTGAAAGAAAAGTTCAACCCAATTCAAGTGAACATGATGAACTCAGTGTTTTGTCCCTAGTCACTCATTTGAGGTGACGACTCGAAGTGACTAGATTGTAAGTCGATCGATGGTTGGTTCACCACCATGGGGTCATGGAGATGACTGGTCGTTTACATAAAAAGGCTGTTTAGACACTTTGTCGGGCAGTAACCATAATAGAGTCCCTTATCAAACTTGTTGAAGCCTGGTCGTGGCGGGGATTTCTATTTTATTCCTATGAGTCGATTCTTTAGACTGGCGACCATTTACCTGAGTCAGTGTATTTTCCGATAGACTTTGGTTTTTGTCCTAGGTCGTGCCGTGAAAGGAGGCTGAAGGACATCTTCTGGGTCATGGTGATCTGCATCATACAGTGTAAGATGGGTCAACAGGAATTTTCCACCCACGTTGGGTATTAACATCTTCGGGCCACTCGCGGAGTAGTAACTGGAAATGCGTGGCCACGCTCGGAAGAGATCTCTGGTAGATTTTCCGGTCAGACAGTTACTCTCCCAGATCGAGAAAACCACTCTATTTATAATTTTTAATCGCAAGTGCAACCTGTAAGACACCTTGCGATGAGTGGGAGGATGTGACACAAAAGAGACAAGAGAATCGGTAGCACACAACTTGTCGAGACAAGTGGGAGAAATTGTAGGAGGAGGAGTCCTCCACGATAGTGTTGCTACATGCACAAGTTGTATCAGACAAGTTGGAGATTGTTGGAGTAAGCGTCCTCCACAATAATGCCTTTATATAAAAAATCTCATTTGGAATATACGTGGCATGATTAGTATATTTTGATACTCCAAGTCAGTTAATTAACGTAAATCGGTAACGCTCAGCTCACTAGAGTTTGACAATATTATCGTATGACGGCGGTGATGAACTGATCCCTTTCGGTCATACCTATAGGATGAGACCCAAACAGAAAACTAATTATTTGTATACGATACAGGTTAATTAGTCCTTTACATATATATTTGATATATGTTTGGTTACGAGAGTTATTTATTGGAAATTGAGTTAGAAACTCATTCCACTTAAGTTTATTAGTTAATTATACGATAAGCGACTGAAAAATTTTTACGTCTTATTATAATACGATAAAATAAGATATAATTTGGTGATTAATCGTTAAGTCATTAAATTAGTTGAGGTTGTGCATATTTTTTTAGGTAGAGATAATTAGTTAATTATATTTACAAGGAGTTGTAAAATAAATTAACTAGACATTGTGGGACCCATTATATATTGATATAACGATAAAATATAACTTAAAAGTTAAGTTTATATTACTTATTAATTTGAGTCATATAATTTTTATATGATCAAATTAACACTTAATTATACAAGATAATTAAGCATATGATTAATAAGTATTTGTGAGACAAATATCAAAAATCAAAATGGTCCATTATGGACTCAAGTGGACCGTTTTTGAGTAGAGAAAATCATTAGTGATTTTACTCTACCGATTCCACACTCCACTATTTAATAATTATATGTTATGACACATGATCATTATCAATTTCTAACCCACACTCAAGCTATTTGCATGTGAATAAAATATGGAGAAAAATCACCCTTTTTGGTGCTTGATGTGCCGGCCATATGCTTCTATAAGAGCATCATGGTTGCTCATTTTTCTTCTCTAATTGATTCACTTATTTTTCACATCTTCTCTCTACACAACCTCTCACTAAACTCTCAAAAAATAATATTCCTATTATTAGATTAGTTATAAAAATTAGATTAGTTTCTTCTTATCTCTATATTTTTCTAGTCTAAATTTATAGTGATAGTTTGGGTTTAGTCTTGGGTGCAACAAGAAGGAGACCTTCTACTTTGGAGGTTGTTTTATGGAGGATTATCCATTAATTTCATGATCAAGAACAATAAGAAGGAGTTCTTATTGTGCCCATATTGAACCGAAAATTCCCAATGTAAGGATGTTTTCGTCTTATCTTTTCTTTTATTCTTTTATATTTGCATGCATGATAACTAGTTCCTAATTCATTAAGTTAATGTAATTTAATGAACTAATTAGAGGAGTCTAATTAGAGGTCTAGGACTTTCACTTAGGAAGTCTGTGAAACCTTTTTTCTCATTTTGGGTAAGAACCTCTAGAGTAAGCATATTGACTTGAACCTCAACATTTTCTGCGTACTGCTTGGCGAACTCAATTGCGGCATCTTCCCAGGTTGCAATTTTCTTATGTTTCAGAGAATAGAACCACTCCTTAGGAATAGTGTCGAGAGATGAAGGAAAGATCCTTAGGAACATCTCGGGTTTGATGCCTTTGATAGACGTTTAATCTTTGAAGGCACGAATGTGATTCAAAGGGTTCTCGTGCCCCTTGAACTTTAGGATGTCAGTCATGTTAAAGTTGGTTGGGATATGAGTACTTACAGCTTCATATGGGAGTCGCTTTTCAGTTTCAGGAAGAATTGGTAGGAGATCGACTTCTGGTTGTCCCACTGTGGTACACGGCCTAGCGAGGGACTATGGGATGAAAACGAAGGACAAGCGTAGAAATACACATTGGTGGAGTTGCCACCAACTTTTGTGGGAAGTTGGAACCGTTCGAATACTATATGCCATGTCAAGACACAAAGTAATGACATGAACACCAAGAACTCGTTACCCTTAGCATTCTATGTCTAGAATGACTCTCGTGGATGCCAATGAACACGGGTGCTCACGGGGATCTGGAGTAAGGGGTCAGGGCACGTATTAGGAAGTTCTTTAATCAAACACCTAATCTACATGCTTAGGGAAACTATTCTGTACTAGATATGTTGTCGGTTATATACATGCTATGCGACATCTACATTTGAATCCTAGCATGTGAGCTTCGACTATGTCGGTGAACATGTAGTTTAGCAATCAATTGAGTTGAAATAAGAATTAGATTTATTACATGTGAGAAGACAATTAAATCGTACAATCGTTGCAATAAAATATGACTACATAAAATTACAAAAGAATTACAAAAATTACAACGGATCTCGGGATCTATGTCGGAAATATACTCAAAAGAAATATTTAAAGAAAAAAGAAAAAAAAAATAAAAGACGGATTAGTAGTGATATTAGAATTAATAGTTGATTAAATAGTAATTAAGCTATGTCCAGACGATAAAGGAAGCTTAGAGATAGAAAATAACCCAGAACAGGCGCAACATGTGATGCGTCCTCTGGAAGAGGAGCATCAACCCTTGCGTCTGTTCTAGAGGTGGATCTGGCTTCGAAGCCAGAATCGCGATCAGTTAGTGTTCGTTGGTGATTTTACGATTTATGATCGATCTATAAGTCGAGTGAAAGATGATTCAACAGATTAATTTCCACTAAATTATATCCAAGACGAATTCAAAGATTATATATAAACAGATCTAACCTCTAAAACACAAATTTTATCTAAAGATGTCAAAAAAAACCGCTAATATTGAATTAGTAGGGATCTAAGACGAACTATGAAAACGGTGATTTAAATAAGACTATTTAAAAAAGGTTTTGAAAAAAGGTTTGACATAAATCCGACATGAATTTTACATGAATTGAATAAATTACCAAATAAAATATAAAAGATGGGATTATTACACCCTCAGAGTTACATGTTGACGAAACGAGATTAACTAAGTTGCGTTATAGCGATAGCTCGACTCAAATGTAAAGAAAGTGCCATCGTTAGAGGATTAAAAGTTCGATTAGTTAAATTCATTAAGTGTGGTTGGTCAAATTGGTAGGTCAAACGCAAACGTGACGGGAACCCAGAAGGATTTGAGCTTACGTGGTTGATTGATCAAGCACGTAGATGTCAAAAAGCTTAGAGCAAGGTGTAGAATGCAAAGAGAGAAGAGAAGGGGCGGAACACTCGCGTGCCTTGAAACTGAAAATGAACCTCTCCTTTTAAAGGGAAAAATCCGAAGAGTCTTGGAATAACTCGAACACGGAAAGAAATCTAGAAAATATTCCGGAAACAAGCAAAACAAGCCTAGGGAAGAGGCGCATCAAGCACTGTGACTCTTGGAAGAGGCGTTGCACCTGCTACGTCATTTCCCAAGCAGTTTCCTCCTTTGAAAGAAAGATTTCCGCGTTTCTTTTATGGAATTGCGGTAAATTTAGAATTATTTCTAAATAAAATACGGATATATTTTACCAAAAAATATATGTTTTGAAATATTAAAATATCCGGAATATTCTCGAGCATTCAAACTCGGTTTTAAAAGACAGTTTATAGAAAATAAAGCGGTTTTTGGGCCGGACTCCAAATTAACTCTAATGACTGTCAAAACGACCGTATCAGCAAGTAGATGACGACCAAGGGGTAGACACAAGTATTTGAGCTATCACTTGACGATAAACTTACGAACTGTCATAAATCGTTTCGCATACCAAATATGCGGCCCAATCATCACTCGTTGGTTGGCTGAAGGTGTAGATCTGAGGTATATACAGAGCCCCCACTTTGACTGAGGCTTGGACAAGGCAAACGTCATAGTATAGCCATTAGGTCAATCGAAGATTACAACCTGACGACAATGGTGACGCGAGGCGGTTCAAGTGGTATGAACCAAGAACCTGTCGTCGGGAACATTTTAAGGTGTGTCGACCATCAGAGAGGGTCGTTTAAAGTCCATTAGACTACGTACAAAAGTTGTCCAGCCATAAGAAGGATACATTCCCAAGCATCGTTTTATTTGGACTAAGGTGCGATGTGAGGCTCGCCAGCCGTCTGAATATGGCGCGTAACGAGGCTTGCCAGCCGCTGGGGATAGGATGCGTAATGAGGCTTGCCAGCCGCTAGGGATAATTTGCGTAATGAGGCTCGCCAGCCGCTAGGAACAATATCATATGTGAGAATCAGCCTGTCTCTGTCTTCAAGTGAATTCTCGTTAGGGAAACATATGTTGAAACTTGATATATGGAAAATTCTGTCATGATAGAATCATTCCGAGAATCTGCTCAGCTGTGGTGAGCAATATCTTGATGATAAAATATGGGCCCACGGATTGTACATCCGAAAAAGGTGGGTCCGTGCTGGGATGATGTGACGGTTTTGAAACCTGCCGAGGCACGGGTCTTGAAAAAGAACCAAAATATGAAAATTAGAAATCGGAGAAGAGGCGCACAATACTTGGGACCACAAGTAACGAACTTGTAACCAACTAACAAATTTAGGCGAAGCACTGCTGGGAAAAGGGCGCAGCAAGAGCTACGACCTTTGGAAGAGGCGCATCTATTGTTGCGTTCATTAACGAGCTTCTCCATGTCTGATAAAGACGCGATCAGACGAAGGCTTTATTATTCATTTCAAAAACATAAAAACTTGAATAACCTCTCAAAACTCAGCCAAACTTGCAGAAATCTTGCTCAAATTACTTCATAAGCTATGACAAACCGAGGTATGTATTCCAATCTTGCTTTAATCGCTTATATTTGATTGATTTTAATTTCGAAATTAGGGTTTGCTTCCCCAAATAGCTCGAAAATTGGGTTTAGCACCTATTTGAGCTTTGTACGGTAGAAATTGACACTAGGAATGAACAATTGGCCTTGTTAGGAAGATAGCCATGTACTTGTTTTTCGTTTTCGTAGAATTTTGAACAACTGAGATGGATACTCACTTAACTGAAAACCGCTTCGAAAACCCCTTTAGAGTAGCTCATTTTGGATGAAACTTGGTGTTCTGGAACCTTTGTGTAACGGGTAAACTTGTTGTAGCATTAGATTTTTCAGTTTGCGACGGTTTCTGCAGGACGCTTTTCTAGGGCATAACCGCTATTATAGCGACATGCTGTCGAATTGTCGACTCAAACCCATAATTAGGCTTCGAATTTTGACTTGACTTGACCCATACCCTATATGTGTAGTCGGGTTTTCGAAAGAATGGTCAAAGATGACCATAAAACTTCTTGAAAATGACTTGAAAATGACTTGAAAAGTCTTGAAATGTGCTTGACATTGTTTGAAACCGCTGAGGATTTGCTTGAAATGTTTGACACGTTTGAAATGTTGAAAATGTTAAAACCGGTGAGGATTATGCAGGTGACATTCCTTCTATGTCAGGGAGAGATCCTCTGGACATAGACCCTGAGCCATTTTCTTCCTGTGTGGGAGAAAATATACCAGCCGAGGTGGTGCAAGACACTGGGCGGCTTAGGATGAGGTTCCGAGGAGGGTTACTACAGGACGAGGTGGATACCATTTAGCGGGTGCACCTGCGTGGGCTAAGAACTGGGATGGTAGACATCTCATTTGGGCAGTAGAGAACCACATGTCTTACAGGATGACACGAGCATGGTAAGCTTTTGTGTATATTTTCCTTCCATATCCAATTGCCACTTCTTTTGAAATATAAAACTAAATGAATTTCTTGATTTGAATTGCAAGAGGCCGGGAACATGAAGTCCTTTTTCTGGCTACACGACCATGATGGAGGCGTATGAGAAGTTGACCGAGGAGGAGAAGGCTCTAATTGCGGGTGGAGCCTTCAGAGAGTTGGTCCGGGCTTGAACATCGATCAGGGCGATGAAGATTCGGGCTAACCTTTGCCTGATCTGAGCCTTCTTGAATCGTTATTGGGACACGACTTTGACCTTCCATATGCCTTTTGGGGAGGTCGGAGTGAGCTTGGAGGATTACGGCATGATTTCTGGTTTGTCGTAAGGAGAGGAGAGCTTGGAGTGGTCGTCGGCGGCCATGAGGGTTGACTCGGAGGAGGCAAGACAGCTGACAGGTTGGAACCTGTCGACAGGGGGACTGCTCTACCTGGGTTGGTGCCGAGCTCTTTAGAGACTACTTTGCATGTAGGACTCTGACGAGAGTGAGGATAGGTGGGGAGTGCTGGAGTAGGTGTCCTCCACAATAGTGCGCCACATAATAAATCTTATTAAGGAATATAATTGGGATATTTATTGACTATATATATGATTAGTTAGTTGATTAACGTAAATCAATAACGGTTGGCTGACTAGAGTTTGACGTTATTGTCGTATGACGGCGGTGATCAACTGATCCCTTTCGGTCACACCTATAGGATGAAATCAAAATAGTAGCTAATTATTTGTATATGATACAGTTAATTAGACCATTACATATATTCGATATGTACGAGAGTTAATTGTTAGAAATTAAGTTAAGAACTCAAATTCGATTAAGTTTATTTTTCAATTATGCGATAATTGACTAATAATTTTATATCTTATTTTAATATGATAAAATAAGATTGAACTTAGTAATTAATCGTTAAATTACTAAATTAGTTGAGGTTTTGAGATAGAGGTAATTAGTTAATTAAATTTACAAGGAGTTGTAAAATAAATTAACTAAGCATTGTGGGACCCATTATATATTGATATAATGGTAAAATATTACTTAAAATGTTAAGTACATATTATTTATTTATTTGTATCTAATAATTATTATATGATCAAATTAACACTTAATTATACAACATAATTAAGCATATGATTAATAAGTATTTGTGGGACAAATATCAAAAATCAAAATGGACCATATAAGGCCATAGTGGCCGGTCATGTTGTAAGTGGTGAGGTGATGATTGTTGTTCTTATAAATACTCACAAGTCACCAAGTGAAAGTGACATAACAAGTACACCATAATCATCACTTACACTACAACACACCACAACTTTGCATGGCAATAAAATAAGAAGAAAAATCACTCTCTTGGTGATCAAAGGGGCTGACCCTCTTGGCTATAAATAGGACAGTTGTTGTTCAATTTATCACTAGTTCATTCTTGCTTATTTTTCTTTCAGCTCTCAAAACTCATCTTCTCTCTAAAACTCTCATAAAACTAATATTTACTAAGTATTACTAGTGTAGTAATATATACTAATATTAGTAGTATAATATCTATCTTATTATCTAGTTAATAATAAGGGTAGATTATTTGGTATCATCTTGGTGAAACTTGAAGGAGGTCTTCTATTTTTGAGATTGTTCTTGTTCATCCATATTTGTGGCTCAAGAACAACAAGAAGGAGTTCTTGTTGTGCCCTTTAATTTCCTTATCAATGTGAGGAAATTTCTTCTTTTATATAAATGTCTTTATATTTGCATGCATGTTAGCTAGATCATTAAATACTAAATTAACAAGTAATTTAGTAAATAATTAGAGGAGTCTAATTAAGGTCTATGGACTTTCATGTGGTATCAGAGCTAGCTTGTAGCATGCATGTTCATTTTGGACATTTTTTATTAAAGTTATAAGATAACTAATAAATCAAAGATTTTGAGTTAAAATATGATTCTGACGAAAGTTTTTGGTGCATGTATACCTACTGACCTCAAAATGTTTGTGGTTAAATTTCGTGATTTTAGGGACTAATTTGCTATTTATTTTGATTTTTGGCGTTTAAACCGAGTTAACATGCATTTTATGAGTTAAAAGTTAACTAAAAATAGTTTCATGTTGATTCTGGACATGAAATTTTAACATGATCTCACATGAATTTCCTACATATTGTATGTAAAATTTAGTGACTTTTACTTATGTATTGCATGTTCATTGATTTTTATACGATAAAAGTCGATAATATGAGATTATAATGTTCATAAAATTGAAACGTCCATTTCTGGTCTTGAAAATTTTTGTACATTTTACATTCTGATGTTGATACTCTTGGTGAAATTTCATAATTTGTTTCACTATTTTACTATATCTAATGTTTTTATTTGATAAAACCATTAAATACAAAGCTATTTGTTCATAAAATTAATTTAAATTTTTGAGCAAATATTTTTTATTTTTATAGTTCCTGGAATTTTTCCAGAATGTACAAAATTTTTGGTTTCAAATTTTATGATGTTTATATTTTATTTTGGTTTTATTTCATAACCGTTATGATTAAACCATAATATTTAGCAAATGAAATCAAATCGATTTAATTAATGACCAACAAAATTAGTAGTGACTAATTTTGAGTTCTAAAACATGTTAGTTAATTAGTTTGAATTTAAATGCGATTTAAATGTTGATATTGATTTTTAATGGTTAAAAATCAATGAATCCCGGAAGAAATCGAGCTACAATGAGCATGAATTGAATTTAGGACGATTTTGGCATGAATTTTGCAGCAATTTATTTAATTTATGTTTGAATGAATGAATGTCATTTATTTAATAATTTATGCAAATTTTGTACCTAGTATGGCCTAGTTAATTTTTATCGTTATTACCCGTAATGTAAGAGAATAACGGTTTGGTTGTAATTTTATTGCGATCTCGTATCGCCGGGTTGTATAATTTAATTATTTTATTTTATAGTATAAATGTATAATAGGAATTTGTATATTTGTACATTTGTAATTATTTTTTATGAAGACCGGTGGCTCCCTTAAGACGGTGCCATTTTGGAAGGTGTTCCAAGTGAAGAGGCAAGGGACCAAGGAGTTGGTTTCGGAATTTGTAACTATCTAGTTAATTTTGATTAACTAGGTGGCCATACTAGGATTTTATTGTTGCCTGGTTTGCTTGCTTATTTCTCGCCTCATCCAAAATCGTCCACACATGCAATTTATTTCTCGATTGTCAATTCAACGTTATTCACAATTCACCACGACTTAGTCGCCTGATAGGGAATAATAACACATTGACAAGAACTGCTCCACAACATTAAAAATTGAGATGTACATTAACCAATTCGTAACACAGATGAACCCCGTGTTCATTAGGGCTTCCTGCTCGTGGTCCCTTTTTACCGAGGGTACTAGGGTGATGCGGATCACAACCAAAATTTGGATTGGACTCAACGAGATAAGCGTTATCTTGGGCCTAGGAGATGGATTTAGTCGAAATTCGTCAACCAAGAGTTCTAAGTGTAGAATTAGTCAAGTATGGACTTACCATTTTTAGATAAAGGTAGCATGCGATGACTATTTTTTGTCTAAAGATGGGTCTTGGAATCACTTATATAATTTCTTGAGGGGTCATTATATGAGTGACTTGTTTAAAATTGTTTTTACAAGTGAATTATAAGCAATGAATGTTTATTTTCCGTTGATATTTATTTTTATTCGCGCAATGACAATTATTTATCCTTCTATGAACTTAAAAAAATCCGTTCAATCGTGGAAAAGGTTTCCATTATTTTATACGGTAGCATTTTGATTGCAATCTCCGTTTATACCACCATAGCTAAAGACAAAATGAATTGTATCTTTTGATCCTCATATTCACCATTGCAAAGGTCTCTTATGAAGAGTAAATGAATAAGTCACACTTAGTCAAAAGCGTTTTTGAATATTTTGTGACGCCTTCTTATAACAATGGTACATCAATTTTTGCTCCAAAGAAAATATTTGTATTTTGGTATGTCGTCATTAGATTCAGTAGCGCGCTTACTCAA